>PVJX010011292.1:0-54042 GCA_004027295.1 Dolichotis patagonum | reverse complement strand
TATATGCATGCCTTTATACTATAGTGTTATGTTTGATATTATTGTAATTGAAACTATGCTCAACTATAGCAGAGTAAGAGATATGGCGTTAGATACTGTTGATGTCCAGTTGACTTAATGTAAAGTACTGTGTTGCCTATGTTGTCCTGTTCTGATCTGCTCTGTACTGCCCCCTTTTGTTTTATTCTCTTTTAAATAAAAAAAATTATAAAAAAATTATCTTTATCATCACAAACAGATAGATAATAAAGAGCCCATTACAAACCATGGAAAGGAAAAAATTGTTATTTAAATAATAACTACAACATATGTTGGGTAAATGCTAGGTCGGATGTAGATTATCAGAGAATTTAATAATTGGAAAAGCTGGGGATATAGCTCAGTGGCACAAGTGCCTACCTGGCAAATGCAAGGTCCTGAGTTCCATTCCCAATACCAAAAAAAAAAAAAAAAAGGAAGATACTCCTAGGAAAGTGACCTGGAATGCAAGTCACATGTATAAAGACATCAGGATTGTGGAGATGAATTATTAGGCTCTAATATCCATGCAATAGGGTTTAAAGAAGTAGAAATCAAGAAAGTCAATATTTAGAGAAATTTTCTGGCTTGAAGACAGACAAGAATCATTACATCTTTTAATTGAAGTAAACACCAGGTCTCTAGCAAGAGTGATGCAAATGAACCTATCCTATACCTAGATATAAAAATAATAAAACTGCATAGCCTGAGAGAGAGAAAAATCTAAGAGACTGCCCAGGAGAAAAAACAAGTTATCATAAAAAGAAAAAGCAGGCTGGCTGTCTACTCCTCCAAGCAATGAAAGGTGCCAGAAATCAGGGTTGAAGTAAAGCAACTTATCAAAGTGCTGAGGCAAAATCACTGTGATCTAGAAATCTATGCAATTAAACTTCCACTCGAGAATGGGGAATGTAGCTAAGATGTTTCCATATACACACAGGCACAGAGTTTATGATTCACAGATCTTCATAGGAATCTAAGAATCTAAGCAAAGCTAGAATTAGGAGTGCAGTATAACAAGACGGGTAAACAATGACATCAGCATAATATATTGGTGAAAGGAATGAACTATTGACCTTTCATAAGGGCAACTGGAATCCTGTGTTAAAACAAGAGTGCAAGGAGAAAGAGACGATAGCATGCTAAGATAATTCTTTTATTTTAAAGAGAATAAAACAAAACAATAAAATGAAATGAAACAAAACAGGAATAATACTGGATTTCAAAAACAAGACAGTAGGAGATCAACAACAGTTACTGTAATGCACATTGTTATCCTCTAAATAAATACTCAGAACACCAGACACAGGTATGCAACGTCAACCAAACAGCACAAGCACTAAGTTGTTTCTTTACTTCAGTTGCCATCATCTCAGAAATTTCAGGTGTGTGGCTTTTTATTGCCTCTATGTCTTTGTCTCCTGGGCTTGTTCTGGGTGAGATATAGGCACGCAAGATTAATTAAACAATATAAGCACTAAGTTGTCTCTTTACTCCAGTTGCGATCATTTCAGAAATTTCACGTGTGTGACTTATAATTTATTTTGTGTCTGTGTCTTCTGGACTTGTTCTGGGTGGGCAGGAGGTCTGAGATTTTGCCCTGCTCCTTTGTCTTGATGCTTTTCTGTATTCCTCTGGATCAGCAGGTTGCTGAGTCTTGGGTGATTTCTGTACTGGCTGCCCCTCTCACAGTGCAGGGAATTGGTTAGCCACCTGAGTTCCTCCCATCCAAGGTTCTCCAGGTGGGAGTGAGGTGCAGGGTGGCTGCCCATTGATGTTCCCCAATGGCAGTGGAACCCCAGGGTCCTGGCTTTCTTTCCTCCTGGCCGGAGGTGGTGAGCTTACCAGGGAGGGAAGGTGAGTTGTTTCTTTGTAATGAGTTGACCATTACATTTCTAAAGTTTTGAAATGGCCAACAGATCATAAAAAGATACCATTTTAGGCTCCTGATTGAAAGCAACAGCTTTAGAAAACTGCCCGCCTTGATTCAGGGCCATCCAAGATAATTCTTGAATGTCTGGTGTGAAGAACATCAGAAATGATCAGACATTAGCCCATCTTACCCTTCATTCTTTCAGCAGGATTTTTCTTAGAGTAATACTACAATCATATGACTGTTCCAATGTATGCTATTCATGTAAGAAATAAAATTTTTGTAGCAAACCTTTTCCTAGAGCTATTATTATGAACCTTGTTATTTGTTCATTTGCTTTTCTAAGTATTTTTAAGGAATCTGATGTCATAGTCTATGTACAGTTGCTTAAAGTGTCTACCCACATCAGTCATCCTATCCATTTAATCTTCTTGAAAAAGTCCAACCTCTTGCAATTGGGATGGGCCACCCCAGCTGTCATCTTGGGTCCCCACCCACTACCATCTGGGGATTCCATTTCCCTTTCATTGGGCCCTTTCTTGTTTCCTATGCTTGGTTTCTTCTCTCCCCTTTTATGGATCATGACTTTTCCTTTATCCATTTCCTTGGTTCACTCCCTTATTTTGATTGAAACTATCCTCTAGGGGGATCTTTCTGCGAATGGCTATATGGGAGTTTACAACATTGTATTTGAATGACTACAGCTTTATTATGTCTCAACATTGTACAGAGGCAGCTTCCCAGTTCCAGCCCGAACTTCTTCTTCAAAATTATTGTGACTATTCCTGACACTTGAGTTTTCCATAATCTTCTACTCTTTCATTTAGCAACCAATAAATACTGATGGAACACCTATCACATACACTCTGCAGACTCTGGTGGGTCCAGCAAAGAAGATGATCACTTCTGATTTAGCAGAGCACACATTCAAGAGGAGGAGACAGACAATGAACACGTACAAAAGCATAATGTAACCTCATAAGAAAATACAGAATCAGAGCATTAGGAGTTGGGGAATGCTAATTTACTCAAGAATGGCCTCTCTGTGGCTATGAAATTTAAACAGAATCCTGAAGGAAGTCATGGGACCAGCTACAGCTGTGTGAGCATGTGGGATAAAAGTGTCCTGCAAGTGGAGAGAGCCCAAAGGACTCGGGTGCTGAGATCTAAGAAACAGGGAGCATACAGTGTGGATGGGGGCGGTGTCTTACAGTGTCTGCATTGCTATAAAAAATAGTGCTAGACTGGGTAAATTATAAACAGCAGACACTTCTTTCTTACAGTCATGGAGGCTGGACAGTCTAAGAGCAGGGTGCTGGCAAGTCTCGGGTCTGTGGAAGGCCCATTCCTTAGGACGGTGTGACCTGAGCATCCACTCCACGGTGAATGGGGAGGAGGAAATACAGTATGTAGCAAAGCAGCAAGATCAACCATTTGACCTGTGACACTCCTGTCCTAAGGCCATGGCCTGGGTGGGCTAAGAGAGGGTAGAGAGACGTGTCTCTGGACAAGAGTTTCCGAGAGCTGGTGGGAAGTATAGAGGAGAGCCAAGGAGGTCTGAAGGGACGTAAGGGCACAGAAAGATGGTAGAATGCTGGTGTCTGAATAGAAGAGATGGCTAGTGGTGGGAAGAGCTGGAGCACTCTGAAGACTGGGTGTGTCTCATATTTTACTCCAGGTCATCTGCTAAACCGGGTCACTGTGTGAACTCCTGCCTTCTTCCTGAATCCCTAGCAAAATTCCTAGCACAGTTATCTTCTGTCAGTTGAGTCTGTTACAAACCAGCAGCTGTCTCTGTTCTCTATGGCTTGTACAGCACTCTATGTGAACTTCCTGGTCAGTTGGTGGAGAGGGAAAACAAAGGGACACAATTATCTGTATCAGGACTCATCTTCTTGCCCATATTAATTTTTCTCATATTAGTTTTAAGAGCTTTGTACTTACAGGAGGAACAGTGAATCTGTTCAAATTGCCTTTTCTAGATCACTTGGTAGGGAAACAGGTAAACTCTGTCAGTGAGTAGAAGATTAAATTCTCTTATCTTATAGCAGGATCTAGTGGAAAGCTGTGGACAGGGAGAAGGGTTTGCACTTTTGTGATGATTTTTCCATCACGAATGAGCCAGTTACTGTTAGATATGGGAAGCAAAAGGGCAGCCACTGGTTCAAAGGAATTAAAATGAAAATGGGCTTTCAGCTGAGTTTAATGCTGCAAAGACTGGCCTTAGACCTAGGCGAACTTGATATTCTATGAAAAACACGTGGGAAAGAGAATCTGCAGCAGATGAGATATAGGAAGTACCAGTTCAGTGGAGTCCTCAACACTGGAGAAATAGAAGACAGATTACAAACTACCAGGGGCACTGGTGATCACTGGACAGTAAATAACAAGAGGGGAGGAAACTACAAAAACTAATTTAGTTATACATGGTATATGAAATGTATCAATGCTAAAAAGACCACTGGGGAGGGTGTGGGTAAGATGGTGATAAATTAGTAAATTAGGCAAGTTTTGCACAGATTTTACATCATGGTTCGAGCTCCTAAAGAAGTAATGCTTTCTCAGTGTATTAGGTAATATTGAATCAGAGAGGAAAGCAATAACGGGATTATACTATATGAGAACTTGGATCCCAGATAGAGTGGAGATGCTTTTCTGACATGTTTGCCTACATCAGCTTGTTAGGGTACCTAACTCATGGGGGCAGGAAAGCTAATCCTGACTCTCTGAAGACATAGGGTTTATGGGAATGGTATACATTGTCCTAAAGGAAGGACAAAGAGAGCTTGCCCCTGTATATCTGCTGTCTTTCCCTCTGGGATTCCCAGCAGCCATGGAGACAGGGTGACAGCAGAGAAGGTGAAGCCTGGTACAGGTTTATAGCCCCACCAGATGGAGTAGGTACCGACTGATTCCCCAGGAATGAAATGCATAAAAAGGCACTTAGGTTTATTTTTTTAAATCAGAATTAGGGTTCAGTAAGGCAGCATATTCCAATATTCATCTTGAGACCCTTAACATAATCACATCTGCAAATACCCTGTTTTCCAGATGAGGTGATAGTCACAGGTTCCAGGCAGTGTTAGGGGAAATGATATTTGAGCTATACAAAGACTTCTGATTTTCAGTCTGCATTTGCTCTATTGAGATGCAACACTGATTCCAAACATATAATAGTCCATTTTTAAGCAAAGGCACCAATCCTTTAAGGACATTTCGAAGCCTTGGCATTTAGTACTGGGACATGTCTGACCTCAGCTGCCAAGAAAAGCCTGCTGCCTCTCCCCTTCTAAGCCTCAATGAATATCTTTCCATGGGGCCCAGATGTCTTCACTGCCAGCCCCATCTTAATTGTCTACCCGGTTTAACCCTGCCAGAGGACCAGACTTATACAGAGACTCTTGTCTGGGCATGGAGGTATAACCTGGAGGACCTCTATGGGTCCCTGGGGATGGCTCAGAAGTGAAGGATGTGAGCTCAGAAGTGCAAGAAAAAACTGTACTGTGGAAAAACTAAAAGATTTTAATAATGTATTGGCCTATGGATCCTTCAAGGCACTGGAAAACAAGCTGGCATCAAGTTATTACTTACAGGAATGTAGAAAAATAGCAATAGTAATAATAAATAATAATAATAATAGTAACAATGATAACAGCATCTACCTGGTACTGATTATTAGTATGCAATGCTAAGCACCTAATAGGCATGTTCTCAATTCATAAGATCTTCACTTTTCCAGAGGAGGAAACTAAGACTCAGATTAAGTAATTTATCTAGTCAAAGTCATTGTCTTGGTTACTTTTCTCTCGTTGATGAGACAAAATACCCAGCACTCAAAACTGAGGAAGGAAAAGTTTATTTAGCTCGTAGTTTGTGGAGGATTCAGTTCATAAAATCAGCTGGCTCCAAGGCAGGGTGGCATGGAACAGGGGCAGCACTTATGGGCAACACAGCAAAAGCAAGAAGAGCAAAAAAGGGAGAGAACAAGCCTCTTCTCCACCCTTATATTGTAATCAGACTATCCCTCCACCCCAGATGAGGAGGGGACAGTTGTAAGAATCACACCATCTCTATACCCTCCTCCTGCACAGCCTCAGGATGTTTACAAAGTAAGGATGCTGGCTCCCTGTTGAGTCTCTTAGTTAAACTTCTAAGCTTCTCAAGTTGACACAGTGTGTCAACCATGACAGACACCCAGACAATAAGTGACAGAAACAAGGTGCCACTCGGATCTGAATGGTTCTGTAGACTGTGCCTCAGGGATAAGCACAGAGAAAGTTGCTTTCTAAGAAGGCCATTGCTCTGTTTAGGAGATATGGCGACCAATACAAGGATAATTTCTTATTATCCTGACAGATTCCAGGAACCTAGGAAACACTTTAATGATGCAACGTGGATGTGACTCATCCCATATTCCCACCATTGCTCTGGACTTGGTGCTTCTTATCCTAAGAATGTAAACTCTGTCTTGGTTACTGTTCTCTCACTGATGAGACAAAATACCCAGTTCCCAAAATGAAGGAAGGAAAGGTTTATGTAGCTCACAGTTTGTGGAGGTTTCAGTCCGTAATCAGCTGGCTCCAAAGCAGGGTGACATGGTTGAGGAGCAACAGTTCACGGTGGCAGAAAACAGAAAAAGCAACAAGAGCAAAAAGGGAGAAGACTCTTTCTGTCTCTTATACTATGTAGGCCACCCACGATAGGGTGGCTATAACATTCACACCCATAATCCCAGCACTAGACAATGAATCAATCACAAACCAGGTTTAACTATCACCTAAAAGCTCCCGTGTCCACACTGGGAGGATATCCAGATGCAAACCCTAATAATTACCTCTAGGTTAATGCCCTGATTTCACAAATTACTGAAGAACATCAAAGTCTACATCCATAGAACTGCTCTGTATTTTGCTTTTGTTTTTGTTTTTGTAACTAGGAATCGATCTCATGATCTCCTACTTGCCAGGCAGGCACTGTGCTGCTGAGCTATATCCTCAGTTTTTATAGAGCTTCTTGAAAAACACTTTGGCTCTGAAAGCATCACTTTATCAGGAAGATAATATAAAATGCTCCTTATGTGAGAATAAATTAATAAATACTAATAAAGAAATATTCCTTTATTAGAAAATGGCTTTTCACTTTCCTATGGATGAGGGCACAGGATATAACTTTGTAATTTTGTTTCTAGTTCTGCCTCTGATCCTCTCAGGTAGAAGATTATACGACAGAACTGAGCACTGAGCTCATATTTAGCATTAGTTATTAGATGATTCTTCTATTGCCGGATAAAAGAAGGAAATGAGGAAGTTGAAAGATTAAATATGAGAGTGCTATTGGGCTGGCTATTATGGCTTATCAGAATATTCAAGAAATATTTTTCTTCTTAATATTTCATTTTAAAGATAAGTGCTTTTGATGGGAATTCTTGATTAGGGAGCAATGGGAGAGGCATAATTTGAGTGTATTTAAAATAAGATTCTTGATCTGTATATGGTAGCACATACCAGTAATCACAGTTACTTGGGAGGATTAGGTGGAAAATCATTTGAACTCAGAAGTTCAAGACCAGCCTGGGTGGCACAGCAAGACCCATCTTTTAAAAACAAAATGAGCCAGGTATGATGTCACACGTCTGTAATTCCAGTGCTTGGGAGGCTGAAGCAGGATATTACCACAGATCAAGGCCAGTCCAGGCTTCATGTGAGTTCAAGGCTAGCCTGAATTACATAGAAAGACCCTGTCAAAAACCAACCAACCAATCAACCAGCCAACCAACCAGCCAAGCAGGAGTCTCAGTTCTGAAATCATAACATAGTGGAAAAATCTGGGGATGCAAAGACACTTTCAAGAACACTAATCCAATCCAAATGATAGATGATCGAATGTCTCCTATTTCAAGATGAAAGTGGAAAATAAATATTGAACTATTAGTTTTGCATTTAAAAATGATAAATAAGAATGGAATAATTTTCTGATTCTTATTTATTCTTAAGCATAATTTTTGAGTGGGTATATAGATTAAATTGTGTCCCCCATGCCCCCAAATATGTTGAAGCCCTAATACCTAGCATGGCTGTATTTAAAGACAGGCTTTTAGGGAGATACCTCAGGTTAAGTGATGTCATAGGGTGGGGATATCTCTGGTAGGATTGATGTCCCTAAGAGAAGTGGAAGAGACTCCAGGGTGTTCTTTCTCCTAGGCTGCACAGAGGAAGGATATGTAGAGAGACAGGAAGAAGCTACCAGCTAGAAAAAGAAAGCTGAAAGGAAACAAACCCCAGTGACTCCTGGGTCTTGGACATCTTTCCTTTGGAAATGAGAGGAAATGAATTTCTGCCACTTAAGGATCCTGGTCTATGGCATTTTGTTAAGGCTGCTTTCACAGATGAAGACTGTGGGAGATGAGAAAGTTCAGGCAACAGTACAGTCAATGAAAACAACAGGTAAAGATGATTGTTTGCTAGATGGGTAGAAGGAAATTAAAGACAAATACTTTATTATTTACAAATAATATTTATTTTAAAATTTATTATTTAAATAATAATGTACAGTCTTACAGATAAGTGTACATTTGCATATGTCTGGAAAAGTACACTGAACAGAATAGTGGTTTATACCACCTGTGTGTGGGAAAGGGATTGTTTTCATTTGTCTTATTTCCATGATTTTTTAAATTCTCTAGAATAAAGATATTACATTTCTAAATACTTTTTATTTTTAATTTTTTGTCTTTTTGAGACAGGGTCTCACTATGCAGTTCAGGCTGGACTTGAGCTCACTTTGTAGCCCAGGCTGGTCTCAAACTTGCAATGATCCTGCTATCCTCAGCCTCCTGAGTGCTGGGATTACAGGCATGCACCACCAAACCTGGCGTTAAATACTTTTAAATGGTTCTTCTGATGAGAAATGAAGAAAACAATAAAGATAAATATGTAAGTGCAGACAGTGTTGGATGTTCCCTATTCCCTGTTGTGGGGAGGTAGAGGCAGTTAGGGGAAGGTCACTTTTAGATTTGTAGGTCAGCTGCTCAACTTAAATAGACCTCATGAGTGACCCCATCCTTCTCCCACACCTCACTTAAAATCCACTCTCAAATCCTGTTGCTTCTGCATTCAAAAATACCTCCAAGCCAATCTCTTCTCACTTCTCCACCTCTAGTAATTTAGTCATCACTTCCCTGGACTCCATGGCTATCTTTGCCCTGGCTCTTGTCTCCCTGGAAATACTCTCCTCCCAGTATTTGTGTGGCTCTACCTCTTTTATCCTTTAGATTTGTATGGGATCCACTCTCACCTTTTGGGAAGCTCTCTTTCACTACCCTAGTGGGTAGTGATAAAATGGGACCATGTCCATGTCCCCTCCCTGTTCCCCACTTTCCTTTAGGATATTTTTCTCCTCTGTGCCTAGAGCAGTGCCTGGGACATAATCCTCCACACACTTTCATGGATTAAATGAGTAAATAAAGAGCTAATATATATTCATTATTAATACTACAACTGTTCAGATTGTGCTTTCATGTGTACTTATTTTCTATCATAGAAAACTGAGATAAAGTAGTTAGTGGGTTCTTCATTCCTAGACAAAAATTCTACCTAAATGACCTAGAAAATAGAGATCAAACTTTTTTTGACCCAAATATAACAAGAACTGTTTCAGCTTTCTTTTTCATTTTGTCAGTGGTAGCCATGCTCTAGTTTGCTGAAATAAATTAGATTTTAGTGAAATTCAGTCATGTATTGTTGGCCTAACTAATGATGAATGAATGAAGTTTACATTTTCTTGCTTTTTAAAAACTAGATCTCAGATTTTACTTATTGTTCTTTATGTATTTCAGACAACTACACATAAGTACTAAATTCTTTAAAGAGAGAGATTTGTTTTAGGGCTGGAGTAATCCTTTTAATAGAGTAAATGCTTGGTGTAAACATCAAAGGTGCTCCTTTTCCTTATTCATTGTACCCGAGGCCTGAGGTTTGCTCCTTTCCTATTTTGAAGGTATTTCTCTAAATTATGTATGGAAAGGGAGGATTTGTCTATGACCTCATCTGAGTCATTGGCAGAATGGCTACTTCTGTCCTTCTTATGTTCTGTTGTCCAAAACAAAAATTTTAAATAACATAAAAAATGGATTAGAGATAGGTATTGTATTCATGGGTTGGAAGACACAAGGTCGCTAAGAGGCCAGCTCTTTCCAACTTGAGCTGTAGGTTCTGTGCAATCCTAATCAGGATTCTAGAAGGTTATTTTGTGGATGTTAAGAAACTGATGCTAAAATTTATATGGAGAGGCAAAAGGCCCAAACCAGTCAATACGGTACTGAAGAAGAACGAAGATGGAGGACGGACACTATAGATCTTCAAGAAAGCAACTGTGCTCAAAGACAGTGTGATAGTGATGGAAGAAGAGGCCAGAAGAATCACAGAACAGAACAGAGCTCAGAAATAGAGCCACACAAATAGTCAACTCTCTAAATGAGTGTCAGTGGAGTGGGACTATATTGTCCGCAAATTGTATTGGAACAACTCTATGTATATATGCCAAAAATCAACAAAACAAAACCTCACAAATTCTGAGTATATCATAGACTCAAAATGCAAAATGCAAAATTCAATTTGAAAAAAGTTCAGGAAGAAGACAGGAGAAGCCTAATGACCTTGACTTTACTGATGAAGTTTTAGATACACTAAGAACAAGAACATGATCCAGGAAAGAAGCATATTGATAAATGGTACCTCATTAAAATTCAAAGCTTCTGTTCTAGGAAAGATGCCATTAAGAGGATGAGGAGGTAAGTCATAGACTAAAGACTATATTTGTGAAACATATGTGATAAATGACTGATATCCACAATATGCAAATAACATAACAACATGAAGAAAGCAACTCAACTAAAAAAATGGGCAAAACATCTGAACTGACACTTTCAGGAAAGGATATACAGATGGCAAATAACCACATAACAATATTGTTAACTTTGGTTTTCTTTAGAGAATTATGAATCAAAACAATAATGTGATATACTTCATCCCTCTTAAAACAGCCAACATAAAAAAAATCCTTGACAATATCAAATGCTAACAAGAATACAGAGGAACAGAAATTAATTCACTGTTGGTTGGTGTGTAAAATGGTGCAATCACTTTCGAAGACTATTTGGCAATTTCTTGCAAAACTATCAATGTTTACCTCTTAAAATTAAACCCTGCAAATTAATGTTTATAGAAAGTCATTCAAAATTGCCAAAACGTAGAAGCAACTACATCCACATATGAGTGGATAAACAAAATGTGGTACCTTCATAGTATGAAGTCATTCAGAAATGAAATGATTTATTGTATCATGAAAAGACAAAGATGAGTCTTGTGTTCACATCATTAAGTGAAAGAAGCAAGACAAAAAAGGCTGCTTACTGTATGATTCCTTACTCTGTGACATTTGGGAAAAGGCATGCTATCAACACAATGAAGAAAATCAGTGGCTGCCCGGGGTTTGGGAGGAGAAGGGGAGAACTGAATAGGGATACTTAGAGGACTGGAGCTATTCTGTATAAGTCTGTAATGGTGGATATGTGACACTATAAATAGTTAAAAACCTAGCACAAACAATGAACTTAACACATGCAAATTAAAAATAAAACTATTTAGGAGGTCATGTGTTTTTAGAAAGTAACACAGATAATGACAAGAGAATCTAGAATAAAAATACAATCTTGGAAAGAGCACTGGGTGGAAGTGCTTCAAATGAGTGGCTTTTGCTTTGGCAAAAGGCTCTGTGTGTAAGCACTGAGTCTCCCTAACGAAGCTTCTTCCCATGGGAGTTCTGTTACAATTCTCGAATTGCTGGTCATGCTTCCTGAAACGGAAAAATCAAGGAAATGGGTAATGTGGTTCTCACAGTTGGAGTGGGAATTTACAGATAAAAAGAAGGCTAAAATGGTCTATGTGATTATGAACTACAGCTGGAGACATCTAGTAGTAACTCATGTTTAACTCATGTTACGGATAGTTGTATACAGAAATATATAGAGATTATATGCATATGCAGGTTACTGTATGGGTGTAGATTGCTTGGCTCTGTCAGATGAAAAGGTCGGAAAGGAATGATAGCCCAGCGGCAGTGAGCGTCCTAACACCCAGATCTTGGTTTCTAACCCTATTCTTCAATAAAAGGGGCCAGGAATCCTTGGAGAAATAGCTGATTCTAGGATTGGGGCAGGAAATATACAACATAATCCAGAAGCATTTTACAATTCCAGAAAATATGGAATTACTTTAAAAAACATCTCACACGGATTTGGATATGTCAAAGAGTCAGAGACTCCAACTGAAGGAACTGTCAGTGGGCAAAGCTAGAGAACATAAGCAATAAATACATAGAACAGGATTATAACCTAAGGTTTAAAACAAATATGCACAATTCTATACTGTTGCAAATATATGATGGAATAAATTAATGGGAAGAAAAGTAGAAACAAATATCTCAAGCAGAGTAAAGAATTCAGCAGATGCTCTCAAGGAAAGGAAGCACCCACCCCACTCCACACTGACTCAACCCACTCCTTCCATGTGGCTGCACTAGTGACTTCCTGCCAAAGGAGATAGGATGGCAAGGAGAGAGCATAATTTTAAAGTGGGGCACCCAACAGACACGACATAAGTTGGGTGATTAAGTTTAAAAGTGATGAATCATATTGATAACATATATCCTGGGTTGAATTACCTTTTCCTAAAAGATAGGTTGAAATTCTAATCCCCAGTGACTCAGAATGTGACCTTATTTGGAAACAGGGTCATTGTAAATGTAATTAAATTTAGAAGAGGTCACACTGCAGTAATATGGGCATTAATCCAGTGTAACCAGTGTCACAGGAAAGAGTCACACATAGGAAAGACGGTCTTATGAAGAGGAAGTGGAATCTGGAGTTGTGGGGCTGGAAGCCAGGGGCTTCCAGAAGCTGGAACAGGCAAGGAAAGATGGTATGGGTATGGAGAGAAGACAATCCTGATGATGTCTTGCTTTGAGAATTCTGTCCTCCAGAACTGTGTGACAGTAACATTCTATCATTTCCACCATTCAGTTGTGTTTTTTTTTTTTTTCAGCAGCCCTGAGAAACGAACATGTCTTGGCCTGATCAAATGAAAATGACACCTTTAGCTCTGTGACCCCCTTCTAAATCTCAGAGTCCCAGTCTAATCATGAGGAAAAAAATGTCAGGCAAATTGTGACACACATCATTCTACAGAATGCCTGACCAGTACTCCTCATAACTGCCAAGGCCATCCAAAACAAGAAAACTCTGAGAAACCATCACATGTCAGGTGACATGGACAGCTCATTATGATATTGGCTCTTAGGTGACAGCCTGTAGTAGAATAAGACAAAAGGAAGGAAATCTGAAGAGACTTTGAACTTGCTTGATATATCGATATTGTTTCACCTCAATCCTAACATATACAATGTGCTAATGACAGGAGAAACTGGGAACGGGGTTATGCACACTCTGTATTATCATCTGTCTCAACTTCATAAATCTGAGTTTTCAAAAACAAAGTCTTTTAAAAAGTGAACATAAAACTAAAAATAAACAGATGCAGGTAGCCTTGCTCCTTTAATTACCAGCCAACTCACTTCTTTCACGGAGCTCCTGATTTTCACTCCCTTCCTTTCTAATATCCCCTTCCATGAAGCCTGGCCCTTCTCTCCCACCAGAGTCCCAGGACACAGCCACCTACCACAGTCCACTCCCCAGGGTCTGGGTTTTGCTAGGGAAGGCTTTGGAATGCCAAGTCTCTTCCCACCACATCTGAAGTCTTTCTTGATATGCATGTAGAATCTATTGTTTCTGAGAGTCATTGTATATCCTTAAGAGAGATGAAAAACCAGGCACAGTGGTTCATGCCTGTAATCCCAGCACTGGGAGGCTGAGGCTGTAGGATCCCAACTTGAAGCCCAACCCAGCCAATCAAGTAAGGCTGGGTCTTTTGGCCTGGGGGTGTAGCTCAGTGAGAAGGTACTCGGTTCAACCTAGTGAGAGAGAGAGAGAGAGAGAGAGGACTTGTATCATAAGTAACCAATAAACCCAATAATAAACCACAAACTAGGGTGAAGCAAGGACCCCTCAGAGGGTTTGGTGAGACAATAGCTTTGCCAACACTTTGATTTTAATAAATAAACCAAACCAACTCATAATAATAAGGAATTATTACATGACAATAGGAAAAAGACAAATAACCCAATATAGGAAAATGAGCAAAAGTTGGAAAAAGTATATCTCACAGAAGAGAAACCACTTACAACCAACAAATTCCAAAATGATGTTAAACCTCAGGGTACTGTTAAGCCAGTGCACCATCAAACACCACTATATCCTCCATGATTATAGAATAAATATGTCTAGCAATACCAAATATTAACAAAAAAATTATCATGCGATTCCTTATATGACATTAGTAAAAAAGAAATTAGCACTGCTGCTGAGGAAACTGGCAGTTAACTGTCCAACAGCGTGTCTGCACATTTGACATTCCAGTTCTAGGTAAATATTCAAGAAAATCTTTACATTTGTCTACTAAGATAATACACAAAAATGTTCTCAAAATTTCTTCTCTATACAGTAAAGAATGAAAAAAAAACCCCTCAAATATCCTTCGTCAAAGCATGGATAAATAAAACTATATCCACAGAATGGCATATCTTACCACACTGGATGTAAATCGACTCCATTCACATTCACTCTAGGTATAAAATGTTAAGTAACAAGAAAAATTTAATAACATATTGGTTAGAGATACATGTATCCAGAATAAAAAAGGTTAAGAATGATAAACATAAAACCAAGGTCCTAACTTCCAAAGCCAAGCAGGGGTATGGAATAGTAGATGAGCACATAGGTAAATATATATTGTTGGTAAATTCTTAATTCCCAGGTAAAGTTGGCTTAGTAACATTTGTTATATAAAAATAATGACAGTAAAAGAGGGCCTTTTGTGGGGATTAAGGATGATTAGCTGTCATGAACAAGGGATTATATGTGTATAACTCCATGCATTTAAGATCCGAAACTGAAACACTAAGCTGTCTTAGTACATTCCTGCTGCCATAACAAAAATTCCGTGGACTGGGTAATTTGTTTTCACTTTCTTATTTTTTAAAATTTATTGAAAATAGAAATTCAAAGGCTTTGCTTCTAGAGCTACTAACAGATCATCCATGGATGCACTCGACAGGCTCAAAATGTCCACCTCCACTACTAAATGCAATAGCTTTTTTCCATTACTAAGTCTTCATGGACTGGGTAATTTGTAAACAACGGAAATTTCTTGCTCACAGCTCTGGGGCCTAGCAGTCCATGATCATGGTGCTGATGGATTTTGTGTCCAGTGAAAACTGCTCTCTGCTTCCAAGCTATACCTCTGCTATGTCCTCAGGTAGCAGAAGGGGAATACGGGGCAAACACTGGGGTCCCCACAGGGCAGAGGAGATGGAAGGGATCAGGGCATTCCCTTTTCTTTTCTGTTCTCCTCTCCTCTTTTCTTCTTTCTCTTCTCTTCTCTTCTCTTCTCTTCTCTTCTCTTCTCTTCTCTTCTTTCTCTTCCCTTCCCTTCCCTTCCCTTCCCTTCTCCTCTCCTCTCCTCTCCTCTCCTCTCCTCCTCCCCTCCCCTCCCTTCTTCTCCTCTCCTCTCCTCTTTTCTCTTTCCTCCCTCCCTGTCTCCCTCTCTCCTCCTCTTTCTTTTATATTACTGGAGATTGAGCCCAGGGCCTTTGCACTGAATTACATCCAACTCTTTTTTTTTAAACAAGTTTTTGAAACAGGATCTCACTATGCCACTAAATTGCCTGGTGGGGCTCAAACTTTTGCTCCTCTTGCCTTGTTTTCCCACAGTGTGCAATTATAATGCCATGGGTGTTGTCACGATCTGTTCCCTTTAACTTCTTTTATAAAATAATCCCATGTCTCTTTTGTGCCTTGGAATACAGAATATCATATGTTTCATGAGCAAACCATAGGTAAGAAGGAACCTGGGGACGGGCAGTTCCAGAGAGGACTGATGTATTGGTTCCACCATGTCAGGCTGTGGCCCAGTGTCCTGTACAGCTTTTAGCTTTCTTTTTGTTGGTGTCAGGGTAGCTAAAGCACTGAGCACAGGGTCTTACAGAGCGCCACCCTGGTGAGCGAGAGCTGCGGGTCTTTGTCTAACAGGGAGGAAGAGATCCCAGCAGAGCAGCTGCCAGTTGCGCATTGCTCCTTTGGTCGGAATGGGCTACACTACGTGCCTCATAGCATCAGAGCCAGTCAGGACTTCGATGGCTCTTTGGGCTCCATCATAGTCCATCCTGCACACAGGACATAAAGCCACCACCTACCAAACACAGCTGGGGTTCAGCCAGCAAGCAAGGGATTGGAGTGGCTGCTAGGGAGTCAACAATAGCATCTGTACCCCTTTGCTCTCTGGATACTTCAAAGCTGGGTTTTCAATGACTGTCACAATACTCTGAATCCATTCATACTTCACTTTGCAGAGTTCTCAACACAGTGTTTCATTCTATCTCACTGTAACCTCCAAAGGTGAAGAGCAGCTGTCCTCCTCCTTAGACAGAGAAGGGGACTGAGGACTGTAGGTGGCAAGTGAGTCGGTCACCCATGGTCCCATGGTTTTTTAGAGCCGGAAATAAACTAAGACTTCTGAGGTGAGTGTGTGTCAGTTTTGCCTCTGTTCCTTGCTGTGGGCTTGCAGCCACACTGGAAGTTCTGTGTGCCCCTCCTTTCCTGGCTGATGCCCCTAAAAATAGTCGTTGCTGTTGGACTGAGCACAGGGTGCTGGGTGCCGCTGGGGTGAGGAGTAGGTGGTGAAGCCACATTTTTACACAGACATGTCTTGTGCAATCTGAGTACTGTGCAGACAGAGGCCAAGGTCCTGCAGCTGAGGAACAGACGGAGGCTGCAGATGTGTGAAGGCTGAGTCCAGCCCACATGCAATCCAGGCGTTCCAAGCAAGAGGCATCAGGGCCTTCAAGCTTTCTGTCAGAATTGGCTCTGACTTGCATCCAGTCATAAGCTTACTCTTAGTGGTTTAGACCAGGTAAGGAGAATGGCATCACAGAAGCACCTGGGAACATGCAGACACAGGGAAACCCAGCTGACCACTGTTTAAAGCAGCAGGCTGAAGGCAGTGAATTTCCTGGATTTATAAACCAGGGTTCTCTCAGCATCACTTGCCATCTGGTCCTCAAGGCTGGTCTCCACCCCCATCTGTCAGCTGGAAAACTATATATGGGTGTTGCTAGTAGCAGTCTGTGTTGAAACACTTCTTTCTGAAAAGGAGTTTGGAAATATATATCAAGAAGCATAGAATCAGGTTCATGCCTGTAATCCTAGCACTCAGGAGGCTGAGGCAGGAGTGAGAGTTTAAGGCCAACCCAGACTGTATAGCAAGTTCCAGGCTGGCCTGGATTACATGGTGAGACTTTATTCCAGAAAAGCCAAACAAAACCAAAAAAAAGCATACAATTTTTTGAAGATTAATTCTTTTCCTTCTTTTTATTAGTTCATATTAGGTATAGAGGATAATGAATTTCATGGTGGTATTTTCATGTATGTGTATAACCTTCACTGATCATATCCTTACCCTCTCCTTGCTTCCTCTTTTCTAATAGTCTCCCTTCTATTTTCAAGAAGAATAAAAAGTTTAAAAAACCACTTAAACCTTAGATCCCACATTTGAAACTTAATATTAAGCAAGTAACTAAAGGGAAGAAAAAGCACTAGGGGAGTGGTGATGGTTATTCTTTTGCTGCAAGGGAATAGTTTGAAGTAACCAGATGATCTACACATAGAATTCAAGTGGTTGTTAAAAGCACAATTATAAAGGTTGTGATCCACTCAGCAAAAATTTACTGAATGCCTGGATCATACCATGCAGAGATCAAATCTCTACTTTCACTCAGTGTCTCCTCCAGTGTGTTTGGCAAAGGGGAGCCGCTAGGATGACAAAAATTGTGTCTCAGACTTAAGAAAATGAAAAGTGCGGAAGAGAAAAATTTGATGTATGATATGGCTCTTTCCTTTCAGTATGCTAAATTCAATGCGCATTGCTGGAAAAAACAGGGAAGATTAAAATAGCTGATGTGGTTCTGAACACTTTTCTTTCATTTATTGTTCATGTTTTTTAGTGCAATATTTAAAAAATCAAAAATGAGAAAAATTGTCTGATTGATATTATCAGCATTTACTCTTTTGTGTCAAAAGTGGTCAGTCATCTCACAGTTTAGACAGGAGATTGGTGGCAGGACCCCCAGAGATTCCAAAATCTACAAATGTTCAAGTCCTTTCTACAGAATGACAGTATTTGCATAGAACTTCCCCAGATCCTCCCATATGCTTAAGTTATCTCTAGGCTGCTTATAAGAGCTAATACAACGTAAATACTGTGTAAATAGCTATTATACTATGTTATTTAAGGAATAATGACCAAAAAAGTCTGTACTTGTTCAGTACAGATGCAATTTCCCCACTGAATATTTTTGCTTCATGGTTGGTTGAATCTATGGATGAGGAGCCCCAGGATTCAGAGGGCTGACAGTATATTTATCCAACTTTGTAGATGTTGAATAAATGTAATAAAATGTATTTGTTGAAATGCGAAAGAAAGGAAATGAGGGAGGGAGAAAGGTCTGTTTCTCAGAGAGCCCAATTCACCAATGCTAGATATTGGAAATTCCCCGGGGAGGAGAAAGCCAGTGGGTAGATGGGTTGGGAGCTGAACCCCTCACTTGCAGTGAGGATCCTGTGGCTGGTGGTGAGTGAGGCACAGACAGCCATGACCCCAGGCAGTGACCCAATTATTACCGTGCATACCAAGGTTGTCGATCAGAGGGAAGGAACACTGTAGCTGGTAGGGGTGTCAGGCGTGTCAGAAACGTTTGGAAAATAGTAAGTACAAGAACAGTGAGATTGAGAAGCTATTGCTAATCTTGACTGAATATTGAGAAGAAAAGAATGAAAGGCTAAGTGCTTCAGGAGATTCTTGTCTATTCTAGGAGGAGACAGACAGCTGAGAGCCAGGCCCAGACCTCAGCCTCCAGAATATTAGGACTTCAAGAGTTTTACACAAATACTTGTGCATGAATGGTCTCTGTTGGCATTATTAATAGTAGCCAAAAGGTGGAAAGATACAAATGTCCACCAACAGAAAGATGGATGAGCAAAATGTGGTATCTTTCAACAGCAGAATTGAAAGGAATGAAGTACTGATATATACTACAGCCTAACTTTTGAAAAAATAGTGATATTAAGTGAAATAAGCCAGTCACAAAGGTCCAGCTGTCATATGATTTCATTCCTATGGAGTCCAGACTAGGGGAATCTAGAGAGACAAAAAGTAGGCTAATAGTTATTTAGGGCTGAGAGTGGAGTGTAGTAGGGAGCAGCCCGCATGCCCATCCACAGATGAATGGATAAAGAAGCTGTAGTATTTATACACAATGAAATATTACTCTGCTATCAAGAAGAGAAACTTGAGTCATTCATAGGGAAATGAATGCACCTTGATACCATAATATTAGGTGAAATAAATCAGACACACAACCTTAAATATCATATAGTTTCTTATATGAGAATCTCAGACTGAAAATAAAGAGCAAAATAAATGATAGATAATAGGAAATAGGGAGACAGATTATTCTCAAAGGGGAAGGGGATCAAAAGATGGAAAACGGGGAGGGGGAAGGGACAAAGGATGAAAAAAAATGTTATGTACATGTACCAATTCCACACAAGGAACTTAAACATTATGTACTAAAGCTATACAAAGAAGTGGTGGTGGGGATTGAGAGATAGGTGGAGAGGGGACAGATGGAAGAGACAGGGGCAAAGATAAAGAATTAAGATGTGTTATGTGCATGTACCAGTTTCCCACAAGGAATGTAAACATTATGTACTATACACATTTACTAATAGACTAAAATTTAAAAAAGTAAAGGCAAGAACATTTTGGTACAGAGACAAGGGAGAAATAGCTATATTAGTCGCTTTCCTGTCTTTAGGACTACATACCTGACACCCACAATTTAAAGAAGGAGAGGTTTATATTGGCTCATAGTTTTAGAGAGCTCAGTCCATGGTTAATTGGCTATAAGGCAGAAACTGCATGATGTGAGGCCTGGGCAGAGGAGAGCTGTTTACCCCATGGCAGCCAAGAAGCAGTGAGAGAGAGAAAGAACAAGGGACAAGAATGACCCAGTGACCAACCTCTAACCAGGCCTTACCTCTTAACAACACATTTAGCTATGAACTCATCAATGGAGGAATCCATCAATGGAGTTATCCATCAATGGATGTATCGCCCCCCTGATCCAATCACCTTCCAAACCAATGAGATTTTTTGACGGGGGGTGAGGGGGATACCAGGAATTGGACTCAGGACTTTATTCTTGCCAGCTAGGTGCTGCACCACTGAACTAAACTCTGCCCTCACCAAGAGACTTTTGAGGAACATTTTAGATCTAAAAATGAAGCCTACTGCTGCTAAGGGAGGTAAAGGTCTGCTCTTTGGGGAAACGAGCAGACACAGAGCTGTAGTTTTCCTCCCCTAAGCAGCACAAGAAACATCTAGAGACTATCTTCTGTATTATGGGAAAAGTGCTGGCTTTCCTGGGCATCCCTGTGTACATACTGTAGCAAGAATCACTGCGATGAAGAATGGGACCAACTACAGTATTCATCAAAAAGTGAACAAGTACTGTCTTCATAGATGGAGGACTACTGCAAAGCAGGCAGACCAATTTCCACCAGGAGGGCTAAGAAGCAGATTTCCCCAGGCATGACATTTCTAAACTGGTGTTCCAATTTTCTTATCATTTCTCTTCTATAGTCTCTTTTTTTCTATTTTACTACCAAAAGACTGCCTCAACTATATTGTCCATCACATCTGCTAAATTTCCCATATTTTTAGTTTCTATGAGTTCTTTTATTCTTTCTTTCTTTTAGAAAGCTGTTTTTGTTGTACAGAAGGTATCTTTACAATAGTGTTAAAAGAAATTTTTACAATTTTCTTTTTATATAGCCTTTGTTTCTTTCAAGTTTCCTTTTACTGTTTGTTATTTTGCTTCTAGCACTTCTAGGAGTTTTACTCAAGGTCTGGTCATTTGGGGGTCACCTCCTGATATTTAAGAGTGGGGACCAAGAAGACTTAAGCACTCAGAGTTGCTAGTGGGGCTTGTGGGTTTGTGGAATTCACTGTAGCTAGACTGCTGCATGTGGAGCAGATTTTCTAATCTCCTGCCTAGGATGATAAGACTCACTAATAGCATCTGGGAGCTGTACTGGGGAGGTTCTGACATCTATAAATAATTTCACACACACAGTTCACTTAATCCCCTTGCTTTTAGTGTAGCATTCCAACTCCCAGCTGGGGCTCTGACTTTGAGCTACCCTCCTCGGAGAGATCTATTCTCTCACTGGCACAGAAGGGACCATTCGTCCATTGGTATGAAGAAGGGAGCAGATCTCAGATCAAACTTGTAAGCCATTAAGCATTATTTTGTTTAGACCTTCCTACACACATACTCACACACACACGCACATGCACACACGCATACATATGCACCTCTTCTGCAAGTAACCATTGTCCAGGGGTTCCTGAGCCTTCGGAAGCTCTCTGGTGTAAACTGTGACTCTTGGCTTTTTTTCAGGACTGATGATCCAGCTTTCTCAGGTGTCATAATTCATTATCACTTTTCTGATAGTTTTTTTTTGTAGCTGTTTGTTTCTTCTCTCCTGTTGCATTCTAAAAGAATTCCTTCACTTTCATTATCAGTGGAAACAAATAAACATAGAGGTACACATTTCCCATTAGCTGTGGAAGTTTCTAGTCACTAGTCTTTACAAGGATAGCACCCAGTGATCCTCCCCTGAGTCTTCAATTTTTCTCCCCTCTCCATCTTCCCATCCTGGGTCACACCATTCCAAAAGTCCCCTAAGTGTATGACATCCCAGTGTTTCCTTCATTTGTCCACTTCACAGCAGTGAATGTGAGACACAGAGCCCTTGCTTTGATGGCACTTTTATCCTGCAGGGAGAAATAAACAGCAAACAAGTAAACACACACACAAACAAGACAGTTTCAAATAATAAGTGGTGGGATAGAAATAAAACAGGGTGTAGTATAGGAAGTCTTGAGGTGGAAGGGATAGAGCCATTTTAAAGTGCAGCACACCCAGTGAGCAAGGCTAGGGGGCTGGAAGGATTGGAGACCAGCTCAAGTTAGGGAGGATGTGGCAGCAATATGGTCCAAGGAGTCCTGGGGATACTGGTTGGGAAGTTTGACCTGGTAGTATCAGCGGGGAACAGGACTGAGGAGCTCAATGGAATTAGTCCTAATGGCCTATCTAGTGGGAGGTGAGTCTGGCATCCAGGTCAGTGCCCAGAGTGTTTGGACATTTGGAGGCTCTGGGCCATGGCTCTCTGCTATAGGAAAAGCAAGATCACCAAAGTAATCATACAATTGTGACCATTCCTGGCAAGATCCCTCAGTGGGCAGGAAGGTGTCTCTGGAGCAAGTTCAAGGCACTGTAGAAGTTTCTGAAGGCGCTCTGACAGGTGTGTGGGAGGGCAGGCAGGTCTGGGGTATCCGTTTAAGGTGTGGCAGGAACATAGCTCACACAGTGTGGCTCTCTTCACACCTAGTCCTCATCTCTGCAAATTTTATTAACGTGAAACTCAAGTTAATGAACTCAGAGTTCATTCTGATTGGTGACTCAGGCAGAGGTTTGGGGGAGCAGAATATCATGAGAACCCTAAACTGTGAGACAGCGCCATGGTCACTGGTGTCCTTGTCTGCACCATGAAAGCCAGGCTGGTTACACCAGCTTGATAATTGCTGCCTGCTTCCCCTGGATGGAACCACAGAGAGCTGTCATGTGGGCACCCAGCCTGTCACACGAGGGCCCAGCTGTTCTGTGTCCCTCTCAGATCCACTTGCTAACAGGATTGTGTTCGCAGCTTTGATAACCCTGACGGGAGAGTTCTACACCCTGGCAGCCTGATATTGAAGTGGCACCTAACAGAGTGGTTTGTCTCTCCTTATTGTCACCCTTTCACACGCCAGTGGCCTTATTTCCTCCAGGACCCTGAGGGCAGCTGATACTGTAGTTACTTGGTAACCTCATATGCTTCCAGTAGGGAATGGGGCTGGTTGCTGTGTTTTCTCTAACACTGGGACTGATCTTTCAACACCATAGTGGTTAGTGGAAAGAAACAATTTCCCCCAAACTCACAGCTTTGGGAAAGAGAAAGAAAACACTACCAGTAAAATAAAAAGTCACAAAAGAGCACCATAAATTCTTGCAGCAGGAGTGTTTAAAAATCTATTTGAATATTATAGAACTAAATAAGGCGGCCTGACTCTGTCTCAGATAATTCAGCTGGCTGACAAAACTTTGTCATTTTTACCTTATCTGAGAGCCAATTAACCTGGCAAGCTCTGGACCTGCCTGGCTGCCCCAGTGCCTAGGACTGTTGGCTCAGTGCAGCCCGTGGCTCACAGGCGTGGCTTCCTGCACGCTCTCCTGACCACCAGGTGGACACGCTCAGGATTCCTTTTTTGTTCTGATGGTTACTCAAAAGGCAAAAAGGCCAGTGTTCCAGGGTTCAGTGCAGGGTCAGGGTCATGGGTAGGCCCAGGTATGCTCTTCCTTTCTATTCACTCCCACTTGGATGTTCATTTCTGGAAAACAGATTAGGGATTCTCCGAAATCAGAAAGTCCTTGACCTTCCTTGGGAGACCGTAAAGATTCCTGACTCTTACTCATGAGGGCAAAGCCCCTTTGGACAGGTGTGAACCAAGACTTTGCCACGAACTTGCTGTGTTCATGGATAAATCTCTGTAACTATAATTAGGGCAACTTGGGGACTTTCTCATTTCAAATATTCTATAGTTCTAACTACTCTCTGGTAGCCCGTGGCCCATACACAGTTAGGTTTTGCCTTCTATAGGCATGAGCTGAGAACATTGATTGAGTTTGGTCGAAGGATAGAGAGCAAGCCCAGGCATTCATATTCTCCTAATTAATTTTTCATGTTTCATGGCCGCTAGTGCTTCTGCAACCAGGAGAGGCCAAATGGCAGTGTCACTGAGACTTTCAGATGTCTGCATAACTCTCCATGCCTGCTGGTTCTGGAGCTCCCCAGTGGCTCTATAAAGGGGACACAGCTGCCCCTGTCCCTTTGCTCTTTTCAGAGACAGTGTGGCTAGGAAGAATTGGGGAAGGGAGGGTGAGGAAGAGGAGGAAGAAAAGGGAGGGAGAGAATCTTGAATAATTATGTCTCCTAGCTAAGAGACAACTGTTGCTCTCATATTCTAGCAGAGAAACGCTGGGGTGGCCCACTGGCTGTCTCTGAGAGAAAAATGGCACAGGTACAGTTTGAATTACCAGTTGTTTTGCATGAAGCAAAGCTGCCTTCTGCTATGATATTAGGGTTGACTTTTCCAAACAGTCATGAAGATAGTGACATGTGTCACTGTCAACTGTTTGCCACTAGGACACAGTTCCTTTCTTATCAAGATGAGGCTGTGGGGCTTGTTCTGTAGGGAAATGATGTGGGATGCAGCAAGCACAGACACACCCTCTCTGTGCTTTGTTAAGTAAAGCACACGTTGCACTGTCAAGGAGTTATGGTGGCCCATGAACTGGCCATGAATCTTCTGGAGAGGGGAATCTATCTGGTATGTCTAGTGCCCAGCCAGGAAGATCCAGTCTCTCCTGGATACCTGGGCACTGGCACTATCAATTTATTGATATTGATTCAGTATGCAGGACCATGGCATATGAGCCCAGAAAAAAAGGGTCTTTTAATGATCAGTAAGGTCTTCTAGGTCTTAAAAGACATTAGCCTCACTTCCAGGCTTCCTGATGTAGTTGAGAAAGTCGACATTGAATCTTAGAGTATTCCATGGATGTCATCTGGTACAGTTTCCTTGCTTTCTCCAATAAGGTGGTCCAGAGACTCCACAAACAGTGATTTAAAAGGTGACTTCTGGTGTTGGAGAAAACGAAAGTGTGAACAGGACCACAGAGAGAAGTGATGGGTGTTCAGTGGAGGGCTGTATGATGTCTGCCCTGTTGGCCTAGTTCTGTTGCTCTTCTTGCTCTAAAGAAAAGTGTGGAGGGGCAACCCACTTTCCAGGCCACCTTCTATCTCTCTTAGACAGAAGCTATTTTTCTTTCAATAATCTCTTCCTATTCATAAAGAAAGTGTGGAGTCCACCCAGTAGCCTGCTGTCATCACAGTGGCTTACTGGAGGATGAGTCATACGTATAGCTGAACCTAGTCTTACAGTTTATATCAGAAATGTTCCCAAAATGTCTCATGTGCTTGGAAGGTGATTGGATCATGGGGCACTATACTCACCCGTGGATTCATCCTCGGGGTTCAGTAGCTGACTGTACGTTAGGAGGTGGGGCCTTCTTAGAGGTGGATGACTGGGGGTGTGACCTGGAAGGGTACATTGTCATCAGCTCTTCCCTCCTCTCTCTGCTTCCTGGCTGCCATGAGGTGAGCAACTTCCCTCTGCCAGGCTTTTCCACCATGTCATTTCTGCCTCCAAGCCAACCGAATGGACTAAACCACTGGAAACTGTGAGCCAAATAAGCCTCTCTTCCTTTAAATTGTGGGTGTCAGGCATTTTATCCCAGTGATGGGAAAATAACTAATACACCCAGTGACAGGTCTTCATTTTTGCTTTTTAATCTCTTGGTTAAAGAAAAATATTTCTTTCATTTTTTCAGCTTTGAACTATAGAACATTCTTTAAGGAATGCCAAATGAGGTATACAAAGGAATATTTCTCATCATTTTGACTCAGAAGTTCTCATATAATGTTATAGCTTTGCTTTTTGACCAGATATTAGTAATAATCTGAAGTGAAGCACATAAAAACAATAATTGCCATTGAGATGCTAAATATGTATAGACACTTTTAGAATCCACTGAGTTTGTTAGGCTTTTGGGAATTCTTATTCCTTGTTTTTTAAATGCTGCAGAACTGAAGAGTATGTCTTGAATTGTACAAGAATGCCTCAAGCATGTCTCTGTGTTTATTTTGATGGCAAATTCTCTATTAGCAGTGCTTACAAAGATTCTAACTGATCTTCCAATTGGGTTTCCAACAATTGAACATACCTTTTATTCTTCTTAAGTTCAAATCTTTTTTTGTTAATTTCACATCTTTTTTACTATAAGTATTAGTGCTAGGACATAAAACAGCAAATGATATTCCTTGTGCAGAATGCCATTTGGTTCAGCTCTAAGGAGCAAATAGAATGTTCTATCTATGTTGTATCCCTCAGGCTGCTTATAATAGATGTCTAGTGAATATTTATAGAGTATTTACATAAATGGTTGAGCCAATAAATACAAGGGTGCTGATATATAACAGTCTATAAGTCACTTGCTGTTGTGTTTATTTTTTACTATCTCTCTCCCCTCACCGGGATGAGGGAGTCACAAGGAAAGATCTGTCATCTTATTGTTTACAGGCTTGTCCCCAGCACCCAGCACAGTGCCTGGCATGTAGAAGACACTTAGTCGCTCTTTCCTGAACAATTAATGAGTCTGAAGTCATCATCCCCAATTGTTCTTACTCATCTCTGCCAGATGGTTCTCAGATGTGTATTTTTGGTCATAAAGGGAACTGGGAGAAATATTCTAGAGTGTTAACAAAGAGAGCAGATTGCTTAGTGCTCCTATTCCCTTTACACAAACCTGGCTGTCCTTTGAATGCCATTCATGTTAGGAATGTATGCAAGACAGCCACAGACATTTCTTTCTTAAAAATTTTTGCTGACCACTTCTGTTTTATCTATTGTACAGTTTCTCACTTTTGATTTTTCA
Source organism: Dolichotis patagonum (assembly GCA_004027295.1). NCBI lineage: Eukaryota > Metazoa > Chordata > Mammalia > Rodentia > Caviidae > Dolichotis > Dolichotis patagonum. Next base: position 27,263 of record PVJX010011292.1, on the reverse strand, counting down.
CTTTCTGGTTTCTCAAAACATTCCTTTCTAGGGAAAGGAGGGGCTCAAACATGGATTTATACATTAGTGTTTGTAGTTCACAATTCACAGTAGTCAGAAGGTGGAAGAACTTAGGTATCCATTGATGGAGCAATGGACAAACAAGATGTGGTGGAGACAGAGGTAGAATATTATTCAGCCTTAAAAGGAAGGAAATTCTGACATGTTACAACATGAGTGAACTCTGAGGACATTCAACTACATAAAATAATCCAGACACAAGAAGGTAAAATAATGTATAAACCCACTCATATGGTATATCTAGAGTAGTCAAATGCATAGAAACAGAGGTAGAAAAGTGGATTACAGGGACTAGGAGATGGGGAGAGAATGGAGAGTTACTGTTTAATAGGTATAGAATAACAATTGGGTAAAACAAGTTAATTCTAAAGATGGATGGTGGTGATAGTTACACAACGTCAACACATCTAATGCCATTGAACTGCATACTTAAAATTGCTAGTTTTATGTTGTGTATATTTTATGAAAATAATAATTTTTAGAAATCACTCATTTGCATCCATTTTGGCTGTTATTAAGCTTGTACTCTTTATCTTGCTCTTGGTTTGAGCCCATGCATGGGAAATCTTCAGGTATGAGCCTGGTGGACTTGCTGGGCTAACTCAGCTGTCTGTGGCATGTTCTTAAGCTGCCACAGAAGAAGTCTTGAACCCATCATACTGGAGAAGTGCTGGGGCTTTGCTCCATGGTCCCAGAAGACGTTGGCCTTGCAGTCCCCATCAAAGCACTTGGTATATTGGGAAGCCATCTTAGATCCTCTGGTTAGGCCACCTGTCAGCTGAGCACACTGAGTGGCCTCTGTCAGTGCGACATGGAGCAGGAGCCTTACCCAGTAGAACCCCACCCTGAACCTCTGACTCACAGATCATGAGAGCCATGTAATGGAAGCCACTGGGCTTTGGGTGATTTGCAGATGGCTTTTGCCATATGACACATTGTTAAAAAACAATGTGTGACTAAATTTTACAAAATTGTAAGGTGGCAAAAGACACATTGTCATTAATTCCCCTCAAAATACTTCCCTTCACTTCCAACACATGTATCCCATTGTTTTTGCCACTTTTTGAAGCAGTTCTGGAAGCTCTATTTCATGAATGTCTTTAGTTGTCACAGTTGCCTTAGTGTCCTGAGCAAATTCAAAACATTTACTCTTCATGGTCATTTTGATTTCACGGAGAAGCTAGAAGCCTCAGGTGCTAGATCCAGTGAATAATGTTTTTCCAAGCATGCCTTTCTCTTAGATGATACTTGGCAGAGGAATTCACTGTATTTTTTAATCACCCCTCATAAAGACACTCACGAAAGAGGACATCCAGAACTGCTTCTGGAAGTGGCAAGAATGATGAGTTTGAAGTGAGGGGACAGAATGTTGAGGGGGATTGATGCAATATGTCTTTTACTATGATACATTTTAAAAATTTAAACACTTGCCATATTTATTCAATCGCCCCTTGTACAATAACCTGAGAACTCCAAACACAAGAATCCACAGCCTAACTGTTCTTACCTGCCTTGTGACATGTCTTTTAAAAATCAGCATTACTAGTTTTTGAGTCAGTGCTTTAAGTCTTATTTTGTTGTTGACCTTGATTCGTGGCTCGCTGAAAGGCTTTGAATTTTGAAGGGCTTGCTCTTAGTTCTTCCAGTAGCCAAAGTCGCTGTCCTTGCCAGGGTTTCTTTCCAGTTCCATGTCCCCTGCTGTTCCAGAAGCAGGTCAGATGGGCAAAAGGCACCCTTAGTTGGTACTCAAAGGAGCCTTCCTTTGGGGATTATCTGCTGTTGTTTCAGCTAACTAGGTCAGTATACTGGGGAAGGTCTACACTACAATGCTGCCCTATAAACTTGAGATGTTACAGGCTAGACGTTAGCAAAACTAATGATGTCTGTTGCAGTTACAAGGATGATTGAGGTAGCCCTACCTTTTCAACTACATTTGTTCATATATTTGAGGGAATCACAGCCTACTAATTTCGGACTGGGTTTTTTGCAGTGGGAGTTGAAAGATTAAAAAAAAATGAAACAAAATTTCTTATGTATTTATTTTCTCATATTAACTGTTCTTTGTTGTTACTTTGTTTAATCAGCGCAACACATCCTCATGCTTAAGAGAAATTAAACAATAAATTAAACTATTGTTTGTGCTACTGTCATTGCCTTGCTGGGGTGCTTCTCAGAGAGAGTCCCTGTCACCATTGTTCAGATTTTTGGCTGTTTATAACTCTAACTTTGTAACAGGCTCATTACCTCGTTTTCTGAACTGTTGACCTTTGATGGTCTCTATTTTTTCCTAGGCACTAAAGATGAGCAAGTGCTCTATTTACATTCTTTCTTACCTCCTTGTCTTCAGCCTGTTTACAAATTTGTTATTGCTTGATGTTCTTCTGATGGTTTACCTTGATAGTGTTAATAGACATGAGCCTCTATGTCTTGTTCCATCCACTTTAGACAGCATTATCTTTCTCCTTATAGAGTAAGAAGTTCTTGCTTACCTCTGTTTCAGCTTTTTGTGTTGTTACAATAAATGGCTACTTAGTTCATGGAGGCTGGGAAGTGGAGCAGGGGAACAGTATCACAGGGTAAAGGGATAGGGGCCAGCTATAGATCACAAGGTCACACGTCTACAACCCACTAAGACATACCAGAGGTATGTTCCACCAATCAGGTGCAGCTCCTGATATAATCAAGTTGGCTCACTGAAGCTTAATTAACACATAATTCTTCCCAGGGATTCTGGTTCTTGATTTTGCTTTTCCTTGTGTAGCTGAGAAGCCTACATGAATGGAAGCTTGGTAAGCAGCAGGTAGTAATATTAGGAGCTAAACTGCCTGGTAAGTTACTTACCACCGTGTAAGTAACCCCTAACAAACTCATTTATTCTTCATGCTGGACTTGTCTGAGTCATTCTTTGGTCTGTTAGTGCTATCACAATTTGGAGGCAGAAATTTTTTTTATGTCTCCCTGGGGAATTGTCCTAGCAATGGTACAATCACTTTCACCACAGACCACTGAACAGAGCTCAGTGACATGGTCCCACCTAAATGCAACGTGGGTAGGTAGGTAGGGTAGTTTGTGGTTAGAAAATGTAGTTTAGTTGTACATCTAAGGAAGAAGGGAACTTGACTTTGGTGAACACTAACAATCTACCACATATTTGCACATGAAAAGTATATATGCCACCTTCTAGTTTGCTTTATATACTTTCCCATCCTTGAAGCCACATGTGGTTATATGACTTTATTTGCCTAATGCAATGTCAGCCAGTGATGGCTACATGGCTCCTTCTTTCTCAGCCCCATAACTGGTGTGGCTCACTATAGGCTACTTGGTTTTCCTGAGTACCTGACTGAAAACGATGCAGGGTGGGGCTTCCAGCTCACAACAGAGGGATGAGCAATAACTATTTGTGGTTAGACACAGAGATCTGGGTTTTACTACTGCAGTGTAACCTAACCTAACCTTACAGGAACACATTTCCTCCTTATTTCTGATTGTTTCTCTCTCCTACTGCCTCTGACATTTGGAGCTGTGATGGAGTTCCTCCAGCGTCTCCTCACTCTCTCAGCGCAAGTTCTGGACCATTGCTTCCTACACTGTTTTTTTCCCCTTGTTAAAATGCTTCCTGAATTTTCCACATTACAGAATTTGTCAAAAAACAACCTCAGTGAGAGCTAACTTCTCCCATTTGTTGTACTATTTTGGTGTTATTCCATTTTATGTCTTTTCCCTGTCCTCCAATTAAATAGAATCTGGAAAGGAAGAGGAGTAATTATACATGTTACATTTGTTCACCATCTTGAGCCTAAAGCTAAGAATTCACTTTTTTCTCATTAGGTAACCATACAGTCTCATTCAGATCTCCACTGAGAATAGGCTGAAAGTGTTCGTTGAAGCAGAAAAAAATGAGGAACAATAGGTTGTAATTAACATACTATTAAGATGGTGTTGCAGACAGAAAAGCTGCTAATATTTTAATGCAATACATACAAATGTGTGCACATAGACCTTTAAATCTTTGTAGAGGTACACAAGTGATTTGTATGTTTGTTTATATAATATCCTCTGTCACAGAAATTTAGGAAAGCAGGGATTTTGGTTTATTTTTCTTTGTTTTCTATTCTCATTGCTTCATTTGTGAACTAGGTGGCCAATTAATGTTAGTTAAATGAAGAGTAATTTTACACACACACACACACACACACACACACGGAGAGAGACAGAGAAAGAGAGAGAGAGACAGAGAGGGAGTCATTGCTGCTTGTGGTTTATTGACTAAATGATATACATGTAAAGAAACTCCAATATATCAGAACATTTAACTTTTTTGTTGTTATTGCTGGGCATTATCAAACTCAAGGCCTTGGATATACTATACACGTGCTCTACCACACAGCTCTAGGCTAGTCTCAGAACATTTAGCTCTTGACAGCTTTCCTTTTCTTGCCAAACTGTAATCATGGACTGTTGTAAATGGCATTTCCTCCCCTGCTTTCAAAAGGGGCTTGATTTTAACTATTTTGTAGTTCAAGTAAATTCTCTTTTCTTAGACTGTGTTGTGTATTTTCAATTTTATAAGAAAGTTGGAAGGTGACTTTTAAGGGTATTAATAATTATGTTTGTAGTATATAAGGGAGGAAAGCACTGCCTGTTTTGATACACTTTTAATGTTTTGAAAACCTCACAGAAATTTAATAATTATTATTTAAGTAGGATATATAGCAAGTTGTATAGATTTTTGGATGTGTTTAAGACATCTATACTATAATAATTATAGGTGTTAGTAATACCAGTTTATGGATAGAGGTCAATATTCATTAAGCATTTCATAATTAATTTTGTTAGTTTATTTCAGGTTATTGCTGCAAGGAACATATAAGACCATGCATTGTTAATTTCCATAAAGTTCTTGGGAAGTAAACACCGAAGTTCAGAGGTAACAAATGTCGCAAATATTAACTAATTTGCCATACAAGGAAAAGATGAAAATTTTAGAAAAATGGAAGAAAACAATACCAATATTTTCTATCATGTATCACTCTGATAAGGTACTTGAATTTTTGCCTGGTCCCTTTGTATCAAGCAAATTTTCTTTCAAGGCAAGTTGGAGCTAGATTTTCTCACTTGCGGCATCTCCAAAAGAGAAAGAAGGGAAAGGGCTGATTTTACCTTGAATTCCTGCTTTAACTCCACAGTTTTAAAGTGGCTTGCTAGGTTGCTTTCTAAGGGCTTAAACAATTGAGGAACAACACACAGCTATATGGCAGCGAGATGAGGAGACAGCAAGAGTGGAGTTGGCAGGAACTGGTGGGAAACCACTCATCTCTTTTGTCCCTCAGGCCTCCCACCAGGACACCTTTCTGTCTTCCTACTCTTTCTCCATCACTTCCTCCTTATTACCTCATTTCCAGTCAGCTTCAGGAAAGGGACGGCATCTATAGGGTTCTGCAGGCTGAAGGACCAAAATTAAGAAAGTGGAGGGGATGGTTTGGTTCTTGTTAGACCCTTTCAGTTCTTTCTACTCTCTCTCTCTGCTCTTTTCCTGGCTCATTCACTTTTCCCATGCTGCCATCCTTTGTAAGTGTGACCACAAGACTCTGTAATATAACACTAAAACTCCAATTACTGAAAATCAATTTGTCTATGCAGAATAGGCATGCAAAGCAAATAGGCTGCCTAGGCTCTCACCATCTGAGTGGAAAAGATGGAACTGCTGTATGGATACACTGACGTCTGACATCTGTCATGTGGTTATCATTGAATTGCTGGTGAGCAGCAGAATTAGACAGGACAGCTTGGCCCAGCTGACCAGAGCCAAAGAGGCCCTCATTGGGATGAGGAATCCACAAGGCAGCAAGATAAGGCTGCAAATAGAAATCGCTTCGTGTGCAGTAACTATGGCCACAGCCCAGAGTACCTAAGCAGTGGTGCTGGTGCTAGTGTGCAGGCATTTTGGGGCAATTGGCCTAGAATTAGAAAATGACATTTTATATCTGAAATATACAATAACGGGTGGAAATTACTATGAGAAGGTCAGACACACTGGTCCACATGTGAAATAAAACATTTGCTAGATTTTTAAAAATTCTTTTCTTTCTTTCATTCATTCATTCTTTTTTTTTTTTGAAAGAGGGTTTCACTAAATTGCTAAATTGTCCAGGCTGGGCTGGAACTTTCCATCCCCCTACCCCCACCTTCCAGAGTGCTGGGATTATAGGTGTGTACGACCACACCTGGCCAACATTTGCTAATTCTGTGTAAGATACATATTTTAAATAATTTTAAAAACAATTTCTTACATAATCTCACAGAAACTCTATAATGCATATAGGAAATTATGTTAAATAGATCAGTAAAGGTCCTCTGACAGTTATGTCTGTCAGTAGTTCCATGGCTTCCCCCTTACTGGCTGGGGACTGCTTATGTCTGAATCATTGGGACATCATGCTTCCTACTTCTGTGCATTACACTGTCTCTCACCTCTTTTGAGGTACCATGTTTCTCTTCCATTTTGATTTCTTCCTCATCATCTTGTGGCTTCATTTCTGGTCAATTGTTCAGATCCTGTAACCAAAGTCTGTCTTCTTGGGCTTCTCCATTCACAACTCTACTGAACATGGCTTTTACTCTCTGCTTTTGATGTCATTCCCAGAATGATACACCTCTGGTAAAGGTGTCACAAACCTTTGGTGAATGGTTAGGGCTCAACTCTGCTGTCTGCCTCACTGATTTATCTCTCCAGCCCCTTTCCTTTGGTGTCACAGAGCCAGGATGGCCAGGTATCCATCCTCCCACCTACAGTGCTCTTCATCCCAATGGTCCTGCTCTCTTCTGGGTTCCTATCCACAGTTTCCTAGCAGCCCAAGGAGACTCCAGTTTCTGCCTATCCTATCTTTTTCACATCCTACAGAGTTTGCCTTTGTTCATTCCTCCTAGATTCATGCAGAATCTCATTACAAAGGGGGACAGCAACTAGTTTCTTAAACTCCCTGAGGGAATGAAGTGGTCTTACACCACTTTCTCAGGACAGTGCAGTAGCAAATGCTACTTTTTGTCAAGGGGCTTCCAGAGCAGGAGCCTAGAACCCAAGTCTCCAATTCTCTGTCCTAACAAATTATTGTTCTAAAAGTTATGGTACTTACACTCTAACTCCGTAGCAGCTTCTATGTTTAGCCAGACAACATGCCAGTTCCATTAGGCAAGGCAAGTCTGAGGTATGTTGCTCACTGGAAAGTAAATGACACCAGCATAGTTCCATCTGTTCTTGAAACCAATTTGACCACATTTGGAAAAAGGTGATTATTTATGTTTCAAAATCACTTCATACATAGATTCAAGGGGTGTGTGTGTGTGTGTGTGTGTGTGGTTGTTTGAAGGAATGATAAAAAGAAACATGTTTTCTGGTCCCGACTATGGCTGAAAACATCTTAATGATAATGTTGTCTACTTAGATATTTGAAGGTAATATGGCCTGTATTTTATAATTACTGTTTTCATTGTAAAGTATGTGGAACATTTTGGAATGCTAGTAGAGTCACCCAGTTCCATTCTTAGCTCTTTGGTATATAAATAGAGCATTATCTTAAAAATAATTCTAACTGGGTGACTAATCTAACAGAGGGATGAGATAACCTCTTGTTCCCGCAAGTTGATTTTGCTATGTTTGCAATGTTGCCCAAGGTCAGCGGCACAAAGTCCTCTTCACCAATTGCTGCTAATCATCCTACTGTTCACCAGCTTCCCACTACTGGCCCCAAGTCATGTCCTGAAGGCTCACCCCAGCTCCTGCTTCCCAGTTAAGCCACACCTGGGGCAGGATGCATGTTAAGAATTGGGCCTCCCCTAACAAGATTCATGATGAAGACTGGGAGGCGAGTCCTGAGCTTCCTGGTGCCCTGAGGAAACCAGGAGACTTTGTGAGTGACAACTTCTCCCTGGACTCACCAGTTTTCTTCCAGTGGTGGGATATTTTTCAGAGCAGGTTTTGGCTGTGATCTTCTTTCCAAAGTTCTGACCTTACTGACTATGATCTCCAGCTTGAGACAAACCCAGTAAATCCCATGCCGAGTGACTGGAGCCAGGAAATAGGTATTGGCTGATGACTGATGTGCAGGTTGTTCCTGCTCTTGATGACTAGGCCATGTACCTCCTTGAGATGTAAATACTGGACCTTGTTGGGAGGCATGGGATCAGACGTGAGCTTCCACAGCCTCATGGTGCTCCTGGTCACTATGCCTCTTGCCCATGTCCCAAGTTACAGCCAGGTTGAGACTAGATCTATGGGTGACAACCACAGTGACAATGCCCATATTATCAGTGATATGCTAAGTGTTATAATAATGCTTGTCATACATTTTCTCATTTAACTTGCAGCACAGACCCATAAGGTAGAAATCTCTTCTCCTTTGTATAGATCAGAGAATAAGGTCAGTAAATTAAGTCATCTCCAAAGTTGTTGAGCTACTGGTAAATGTTGGGATTCAAATCTAGGTCCACGTGACCCTAAGCTTGCACTCTCAACTACAAAGACATTGGTGACTTTCAGCAGAATTTTAGATTTTCTTCCTTTCCCTCAATTACCTTTTTTATTTAGGCTCAGGAGGGGAAATATGTGAGTTCACATAAACCCAAGTTTACTCTTCTCATTCACATGAAGGCTGGGAGGTGATTCCTGAGCTTCCTGGTGCCCTGAGGAAACCAGGAGACTTTGCCAGTATCCTTAGCTAGATCAGAGTCCATAGCATCCTAAAAATTTTTTTTCCAAAGCCCTTAGCTTAGTACTGTGCACACAGTGGGTCATCAGATAGACACTAGCTGGCCAAGGGTAGGGCCATGCTAGCTAAACACAGAGACTGTAGTGGCAGTAAAATCCGGCTCAGCCTTTCTCCCAAAATCTGGTACCCCTGGCAAAGACAAACCCTTGACAGCACGTTAGTTGTGGTGAACTTGGCAGTGCATGCACTGCTATCTACAAATAGGAGTTCAGCCAGCGACTGTCCTTTATATGCTGACAGGATGTCTGGCCTTATATAAACATTTCTTTTTTAGGACTAGTTCTTAATTCCTAACCCCCTCAGTTTATCATTCGTTTTTCTGTCCACATTCTCCAGTCCTGGGATGATGAGTCAGGCCAGAGATCCAGGCCATTTTCTGGGTAGTAGCTGGACTTTTTATTTTGCCTTGTTCTGACCCCTGCCAGCTTGCCACAGAGAGATGCCCCTTCCTCCTCCCAGTGGTCAGTGCCAGCCCTTCTGCTCCCTTCCTTCTGCCACGCCTGCCTCTGTGGTTGCCAGAGTGACCATAAAAATATTACTCCACATGTGCCGGGAAAAAAATGTCAGTGTGCTTTGCTATTGTTTTAATTTAAAACTAATGTGTGAAAATAATTCCAGCCTGAAAGAAATTCTATCTGGCAGATGACTCCTCTTGGAAAAGAAAGCTACAAAAATCAGTGTGACGAAGGCAGAAGTAGCAAAGGTATTTAGAATTATTAAAGAGCCTCTACTCCTACATCTAGTACACTGTTAAATGTTTAATAAATGCTTATTTAGTAATGAATGATTGAAAAATGTGGCATAAATTTTACATATATGCCACATTTTTCAATGTGGGAGTGTGTGTGTGTGTGTGTGCACGTGCACACGTGCTAAAGTAAAACTCTTATATCCTGGGTACTATGATAAATTTTGGAATTTTTGAGTAGTGAGTTGAATGACATTCTTGCCTCCCTACACAGCTGTGTCTACTCAGAACCTCAGAATGAAATTTTATTTGGTTATAGGGTCTTTATAGATGTAATCAGTTGAGATTGTCACAGCGAAATCATTCTGGACTCAGTGTGGACCCCAAGCCCAGTGACTGATACCCTCACAAGAAGAGGCAAGAACATAGAACATAGGAAGACAGACAGGGAAGGCCACTTGGAGATCGTGTGACGAGTGGCAAAGATTGGAGTTACGCTGTCAGCAGCCAAAGAACAGCAGGACCCACCAGGAGCTTTAGAGGTCTCCTTCAAGCTCCCAGGGAAGCATGATCCTGTCAGCATTTTAATTTCAAGTTCTGGCCTCCAGTGTTATGAGAGAATACATTTTTCTTGTTACAGACACAACAAGTTTGTGATAATTTGCTCTTGCACCCCTAGAAAACTCAGTAGGTTATTTAGGATTAATATTGATGTTTGTTTACTTCTAAAGAATTGAAGGGCATGTTATGAACTTACCAAGTATGTAGAAAAGTAAACTTTTTATTTATTTATTTATTTTTGTTATTATTATTATTATTATTATTATTATTATTATGTGGTACCAGGATTGCACTCATGACCTCACGCTTGCAAGGCAGACACTTGTGCCACTGACTTAAATCCCCAGCCCCCATTTTTTTTAATTTTAAAGAGAATAAAACCAAAATAAAATAAACAAAATAAAATAAAGCCAATCAAAATGAAACAGTGATACAGGACTTCAAAACAAGAAAATAGGAAATCAACAACAGCTATCATAATGCCTCTTGCTGTCTTCAAAATAACTGCCCAAACCATCAGATATAATAAAATCAAACAAAACAGAACAGAATAAAACCAATCAAAACAAAACAATGGAAACAATACAGGACTTCAAAACAAGATAATAAGAAATCAACAATGGCTACCATAATATATCTTGTTATCTTCAAAATAGCTGCCCATGCCATCAGATATAATAAAATCAAACAAAACAAAACAAAACATAATAAAACCAAATAAAACAAAACAATGAAAATGATACAGAACTTTAAAACAAAACAATAAGGAATTAACAATGGCTACCACCTTCAGAAGGAGATCCCCCATAGATACTATATTGCATATTGTTATCCTCTAAATAGATGCTTAGAATATGGACTTTAGGCCTGCAAAGTCAATCAAAGAATACAGGCATTAAACTGCTTTTTTTTAATTCAGTGGCTATTGTCTCAGCCTGTGTTTCTCCAAGTTAGCCAGTTGCTTGCGGGTCAGTTTAGGGAGTTGGGCAGTGCTTGGCACTTCTTGTCTCCCAGCCTACATGCTGGCTAGCTTACAGGAAGGGGGTGGCCTGGCCCATGACTGCCACTGGCTCACAGGAAGAGGTTAAGTAAACTTTTTATGAGGATGGTGGTAAAGAAAAATTGTCTACCCAGTTTGATATTGACTTTTCTGCAACAAGGCCATTTTTAGGTGTTTTCTTCTCTTTTGGTAAAACTGTATATTTTCACCTGCTCAATGATGCAAATATAATTGGAAGAAAAAATTAACTGAAAATTTGGACTAAGGCTAAAGAGGAAGGTGGAATTCTTATCAGAGATGTTGTTTTTTAAGTACTAGAGAATAAACTCAGAACCTCACACCTACTAGGCAAGCACATTTGTACTGCACTACCTCCCTGGCCCATTTTTAAATCTTGTTTTGAGGCAGAATCTTGCTAAGCTGCCCAGACTAGCTTTGATCTTGGAATCCTCCTGCCCCAGCCTTCTGAGTATCTATGATTACAAATTCAGTTAAGAAGGAATTCTTAGGGACATAGCAAAGTTCCTGACATTGCACTGGATAATAGACATTTTAAAAAAGAAGATAAAGAGTTCTCTGTGTAAGATAGTTCTTGGAGAGCAAGCAGTGGGCTCTGCAGAAAATGGGGGGAAGCTCTGTGGGCAACATGGACAGGAAGTGACATAAAAAGTGGTCAAGGGAGGGAGAACAGAGAAGAGAGACAGACACCAGGGCTCTGGGAAGGCCAAACCCAAGGTCAATGGGCATTTTTGGCAGAGAGGCTGGCAGGTTGTTTGCCAAGTGTGCCTTCTCTTTCTATAAAAGCCATCTGTATACATCACCTGGGGACAGGTGTCAGCACTGCCTGGGTATATGCAGGAGGCTGGAAGTCTTGGGTAGGACATGGGTAGAGGACACTTCTTGAGTAGTGTGCTGGCTGTCCCCATTACCACTCTCTCCCTCTGTAGGAATCAGATTTTCACCTGGGAGCAACAGGAGAAAGATGCACTCCCTGCGTCTCCTTGCAGCTGGCTGTGGTCATGTGATCACCAGCAGAGCCTAGGGCGGGTATCGGGGGCCTCGCCTCCTTCTGCTTTCTGCTAATGTGGTAGGTATTGGGGACAATATGGACAAGGTCAAGACACTAGAGAAAGAAGCAGGGACCAGCTTTGGACAGCTTATTCCCAATATTGGGTAACAACAGAGAGACACAGCAGCCTCCTTGATCCATTTTTCCAAGACCCAGCTGAATGTTTTAAACTACAGAGAATACCGAATTCTGAATATACTGCTTTTTCTACATGTATACCAATGACACAGTTTAATTTATGTTAGAGATAATAGAAGTGTAACATTGATCTTAATAGAATGATTACAACAATATAGTCAAGAGTGAAAAATATGGTGAATAAGTTTTAAAAATTATAACATTAACAGATACATTGTCTCCTCTGTGTGTCCAGTGCAGGCCAAAAGAACCAAGAGATAGGTCTCTGCCCCCTGGGCACCACCACTGGAAGGCCCCTTTTCCCATGCACCCAGTACAGGTTGAGGGAGGCAGACAGATCTACCTCTGCCTGTTGTGCACGCCACCAAAAGGCCACTTCCTGAAGGTGGCCAGTGTGGGCAGAAGAGAACCAGCAGAACAGCCTTCACCCTCAGGGAGCTGCCACCAGAATGCTCCTTCCTGCAGGCAGCCAGCAGGAACAGAGACATAGAGCAAGGTAAGCCCTGTGCATCCTTAGGCCATCATTGGAGGACCTTGGTTCCCTCAGGCAGCCATCACCCAACAGCAGAATCAGATAAACACACCTGTGTCTCACCATCATGGGAGGCTGAGTGTAGACACACAGGCTGAGAGAAGTAGCCCCTCCTCCACGCACCCTTGATCATCAGCAAAGCCACAGTGTAGCTGCATAGGTCTGGAGAAGCCTGCTCCATGCCCTGCTACCTCCCTGTAAATCTGGAATTAGAGGAGTCCAGGTGCCTGTCTCACCCCCCTATACTCCCTAAGAGCATCCAACATGGGAAGTGCCTCCCCACAAGCAGCTTGTTGGGAGAAACCCAGGAGAATGTCAAGACAAAGGAGCAAAAGGCAATCTCAGACCTCCACACAGAGTAAGTCTGGAAGATACAGTCATGGAAGAAAATGGAAGTCATACACCTGAAATCTCTGAGAGGATAGCAACTGAAGTAAGGAAACAACTTCATGAGATTGTAAAAGCAGTCAAATCAGAAATAATGTCTTAGGTAAAAGAAGAAATCACAAGCATACTGAAAGAATTGTTCAGCAGGTCTAAAGAAGACAGAGAGAATAAAGAGGAGCATAGGAAGATGATGGAAACCTTGAATGAATGTAGAAGGGAATTACAATGCATGAAACAGATTCAAAGAGAAATCCAGGAAATTAAAAATTCAGTCAAAAGCTGGCAAAACTGCTTGAAAGAGACTGAAGATAGACTCTCAAACCTTGAAGACAGGCTTGCAGCCAGTGATCGTGAAAGGAAAGATCTCTTAAAAATAACAAGAAATCAGTGGCTGCAAGATGATGCAAAGAAGTATAATTTAAGAGTGACATGTGTAGGTGAAGAAGCAGGGGTCAACACAAATGGAATTAAAAGGCTACTTACAGAAGTAATAGAAGAAAACTTACCAAACATGGGAAATGGATCTGGCATGCAGAGAAATGAGGCATATAGGACTCCAACTAGCCATAACCAAAGTAAATCTACACCCAGACATATAATAATCAAGATCCTGGAAATTCAGCACAAGAATAGAATAGTAAAAGCTATTAGAGAAAAGAAACAGATCACCTATAAAGGAGAACCAATCAAAATCACAGCAGACTTATCAACACAAACCATCAAGTCAAGAAGAGCTTGGAGTGAAGTGCTTCAAACCCTGAAAGAAAACAACTTCCAACCCAGATTGATCTACCTGCAAAACTATCTTTCAAAATTGATGGAAAAATAAGATACTTCCATGATAAAGAACAACTGAAGGAATTCATGACTATCAAACCAACCCTACAGAGAATACTAAAGAATATTCTAGAGAGAGATAAAGATGACCATGGTTCCAGGAACAGCAGCAGATGAGGATTGCCAAACAAGACAGGCAATTGAATGAAGGGGAAAAGTTAAGGGCCAACAACAGGAGGATAGCAGGGCAGAGACAATCCAATGTATGCCAGTTGTAACCATTAATGTAGATGGCCTCAGGTCAGCAATAAAAAGAAACACAGGGAGACTGGATCAAGAAACAAGATCCATTGATATACTATATACAAGAAACACATTTAACTGGAAGGGAAGTTCATAGACTGAAAATCAAAGGAGAGAAAACAATTGTTCCATGTGACAGGAGACCAAAAAAAAAAAAAAAAGCAAGAGTAACTTGCCCATCAACTGCAGAATGGATAAGAAAGATATGGTACTTTCATGCAGTGGAAAGCTACCTAGATATAAAGCAGAATAATCTCAAGACTCCTGTAGGTAAATGGACGCAACTGGAGATCATGTTCATGGCCGAAACAGTTCAAACTCATATGTGTGAACCCTAGCATAAGAAACAGAAGGAGTTAATGGGATCCAAAAGCAAAATAGTTAATGTAATAGTGACAGGGAAGAAACACCTGGGAGGGAAAGATGGACACTCCTGTTAATTTCTTATTGTCTTGCCTTGAACTCTTGCATTGTTTATACAATTTTGTTAAGCTTGGCTTTGCTCTGTCTTTTTTGTTAGATTTTATGCTGTCAGATGGTAGGGGCAGCTATTTTTAATATAATGGTAATCATGGTTTCCTATTATATTGCTTTGAAGTCTTATAATGCTTTCATTCATTGGTTTCATTGGTTTTATTCTGTTTTGTTTGATTTTACTATGTGCGATGGTATGAACAGCTATTTTGAAGAAAATGAGACATTATGGTAGCCATTACTGATTCACTATAATCTTGCTTTGAAGTCCTACCATGCTTTTGATCTTCTGTTTTGATTGGTTCTATCCTGTTGCGTTTTATTTGATTTTATTATGTGTAATGGTATAGACAACTTTTTTGAGGAAAATGAGGTAGTATAGTATCCATTGTTCATTTCCTGTTATTTGGTTTTGAAGTCCTGTAATGTTTTCATTCTTTTGAGTGGTTTTATATTATATTGTTACATTTGATATTAATGTGTGAGGAGGTATGCTCAACTATTTTGAAGAAAAGAAACATTATGGTAGCTACTGTTAATATCCAGTTGTCTGGTTGTGAAGTGCTGTGCTGCTTGCATTGTTCTGTTCAGATTTGCTTTGTTCTGTTCTCTTTTGTTTTATTCTCTTTAAAATTAAAAATTAAAAAAATAAAAGATACATTGCCATGCATGGCATGAATGGCAATGTGTCTTTTACTGTAATAATTTTTTTTTAGTTAAACACACACCTCATGTATCAATCAGTTCCTGAACTATATTTTTCTGTTTCAATATATCTTGGGCTGCACACACCTCTCTTCTTGTAATGATGTGAGATGGTCCAGTACCTATGTGGTAAGATGCAATGGGTGGATGACATAGTCATTGGGATGTAGTGGTAGGTTGGTGTGTAAGGATGAATTGAATGCAAGCTCTGCCTACTGCAATATCAAATCCAGTTACCAGATAGCTGCTCAATGACCCATGGGGACACATTTGACGAAGTGATTATTCACAGCTCATCCAGGAAAGCAAAATAGCTGGAGATTCATAATGCTACCCACAATGGAGCACAATTAAAAACTTACCAATTCTTTATTTCTGAAATTTTTTATGCAATAGTTTTGGATTGAGATTAACAGTGGGTAATGGAAGGTGTAGCAATGGAAGCCATGGAAAGTAAACTATAACTGACGTAACTTCAATGTTGTCTAGATTCCTGCTACCGTGAATCTTGTTACAGAGAGTGAGCCTACATTATGCCCAAGGAAGTTCACTAAAATATGGTATGTTTATTGGTTCAATCATTTGTCCATTAAAAATTAGGTGATTGCTTGCTTGTCTGGTAAGAATTCTTTATATCCTGAATATAAATTCTTTATCAGCTATATGATTTAAAAGTATTTTTCTCATAATCTTTGGATTGATTTTTCAGTTTGTAATGAAAAAACTATTAAATTTGATGAAGTCAAATTTATTGACTTTTTTCATTTGTAGTTTATTTTTTTTTCTTATAACATCTTAGATAAAAACAAAGTCATGGATATTCCCTCTGATCTTTTTTCCTAGAAATTTTATAGTTTTAGATGTTACATTTAGGTTTATAATCCCTTTTTGGCAAATTTTGGACTTTAGTACAAAGTATGACTCAAAAGTTGTATCTGAATGTCTTTTAGATCTATACAATAATATTAAATTGTTCTAACATTAATTGTTGAGGAAAACTACTCTTTCCTTCATCTAATTTGCTCCCACTTTCATCAAAAATCAATTGATTGTGTTTGTGTGGGTATATTTTTGTACTTTTTTGTTCTACAGATTTAGACTTATTGCATTAATAGCACACTGTGTTGCTTACCCGGGTATTAAAGTGAATCTTGGAATTGATAATTTGTTGGCTGGAGGGTGTTATTCAGTGGCAGAGCAACTTTCACCTTCCTAGCATGCGCAAGGCCCTAGGTTTGAGTCCCAGAACACACACACACACACACACACACACATATGAGTCTGATGCCTTTTGTTTCCATCTTTTTGTCCTGACTTGGAATTACAGCACGAAGTTGCCTAGAAGTGGCGAAAATAGATATCCTTGTTTTGTTTCCTAATCATCTTTCAACATTAAGAATATTTGCTCTGGAAATCTCAGAAATGACTTTTAGCAACTTGAAGAAGTTTCCTTTGATTTTTAGCTTGCATGAGTTTATTTTTTGTCAATTTTTTGAGACTATTTAGATGATCATTGTTGTAGTCAGAGTATGCATGGGAATAGATTTTAATACAGGACACACATTTATAATTATTTTATAATATTCACCCAAAAAGTTAAATGCAGAAGAGTGTAGAAGATCTGCCCACACACCTAAGAGTCAAACAATCTAGTGGAGAGCCTGGATCCTATGGCAATGTCCTGAGCAAGTTCAGCTGAAAGACCTAGAGCCCATGGCAAAGTCTTCCATGAACCCAGCTGGAGGCCCAGAGTCCAAGACAATGTGTTATGCAAGTCTGTATCAAGGATCTGCTCTGGGAAGGCCCAAAGGTCAGGGGTGGTTGATAGAAAGTCTGCATTAGTGGGATGAAGGATCTGTGTGAGCAGGCTGAGAATCTGACTGGGGCAAGGAAACAAAAACTCCAGGTAAGAACCAGATCTCCCACAACAACTGCCACAGCCATCTTTAGTGACAGCAAGGACCCAACTTCCTCTGACATGAGAACAGCAGAATTCATACTAGGAAAACCAGCACGACAGGCTTCTCTAGAAGAATCAATAGCACACCCTCTTTTCCTCAAGTTCTCCTTTTATGCTGTTGGCAACAATCCTCAGGTGGGGCTTGTATGCCCAGAACCATGCTGATTCAGTTCAGCTGGGTGTTACAAGTTGACCATTAGTTAGTCCACCACAATCATATTGTTTAATGTTGTTAATACTAGTGGTGAAGCCAATTTTGCATTCCTGGGATAAACCTGGCAATGCATTCTTTTTATATATTGCTGGCTTGATTTCTATTTTGTTAGAAATATCATGAAGTATGTATGACTTTGAGGAATATTGGCTGTAGTTTTCTTGTCTTGTAATGTTTTTATCAGGTTTTGCAATGTGATTTACAGAGAAATATTTCCTCTTTCATTGTTTTCTGAATTTTCTTGAAATTATTATATTTTCCTTAAATGTTCATTTAAACTTACCTAGTCCTAGAGATATTTCATGCATAAGGATGTTAGTGATGAGTTGAATTTCTGCAATAAATGCAATGTTATTTGTGTTTTGCTATTTCATTTGTATGGAATGTCTTTATAGATCTATACAATAAAGTGCTACTTTTTCAAAATGTAGTCTAACGATCTTGTCTTTTAACTGAAATGTTTACACCATTTACATTTAATGTAATTAGTGATATGTCTGGGTTTAGTTCTCCTACCTATAAAATTTTCTTTTTGTACCATCTTCTCTTCGATTCTGTTTTTTTTTCTGCCTTTTTTCAGACCAACTGGGTATTTTTGTGATTCTATTTTGTTTTCTATATATGGAAAGGTTATGACACTTCTGGGGTTTTTTTTGTTTGTTTGTGGTTGTTTTAATATTTAGAAGATCCATCTTTTAATTTACAGTTCAAACTTTCAAATAGTCTTATACCACTGCACATATATGTGGTATAATCAAAAAATGTATTGACTGCTTAAATAAAATATAGTTATTACAGTAAAAGACACATTGCCATGAATCCCCCTCAAAATACTCCCTCTCACTTTGAATACACTTATTTCATCATTTTTGCCATTTTCTGAAGCAGTTCTGGAGGTCCTCATTTGTGAGGCGTGATTAAAAAATTATGTCAAATGGTACTGTTGAGTTTCATCTAATGGAAAGGCATACTTGTAGAAACATTGTGCTGTGTCTTCATCCACTTTATTCATTGGATATGGCTCTTTCCCAAAGTTAAAATGACCATGAAAGAAACGTTTTGAACCTATTCATGATATTCAAGCAGCCATAAGAGCACAACTGAAAATACTGTGATAGAAAAATGCCCCTCACCCCAGCCAATATACTTCAGTTTCTTAGTTGCTCAGGTAATAGTTTCTGTTCCAGTTCCAGTTGCTTCTGTCTCTTAGAAATGGCTGGCCACTGTGATTTATAACTGGTCACTATGATGCACTCTGTAAAACCAATCTCCAATTGACAAGTCATTATGCCTCTGCATTTCCTGTTTGCTTATCCCATATAAACCCTAGACCACCAGAGATCAGGGCTTAATATTTTGGGAATGATCGCAATCACTCCCTGATGATGTAAAATCTGCCTCCAAATCCTGGGTGTTGTGTTGGTGTTTCTGTTTGCCACTGCAATACTCACAAAAGAGGTCTTTCAGAATTGCTTCAGAAAATGATGAGACTAGCAAGATACATGTGTGTGGAGCAATGGGCTACATTTTGAGGAAGATTAATAGCATTTTAAAAAAATTTAAACATTCACTGTATCTTTTATGTCTTGTAGCTCAGAAATCTTAAAGCGTCAATTTACTCTTCCCATCTACTACTCTTCCCATCTGTCCAATGTTTTACATAACATAAATATTAGAGACCTCACAGAACATTGTTACTACTTTTCTTTAAATAGTTAAATCGCACTTAAAGAAATTTAAAATTGGGAAAAATAAGAAAAAATTTTCCTTATTACATGAAAATTCAGCTATTGTTACTTTCTTGCTTAAAATATTTCAACAGTTGCTGTTGTATTTTGAATTAAATTCAAACCTATCATGTTCCACAGATTTAAACTATTAAGGAGAGGAAACACATAAGCCTGTTTTCAACATCTAGCTCAGGTTACTCTCATTGAAAGTTCTTAAGAAATGGTTCTATAGTTAATTTTTATTTAGTGTAATTTACATACTAACCAAAAGAGTCATCTAACCTGAATGAGCGCCTCTTGGTAAAAATGGTGAAAGGGCCATCTGCCCAGTCCCTAGACAGAAGATACACTCTTTAAGAAAGGGACCATTTTCATCATGGTCTAGTATGGTGTGAAGCTTATAGCAGGTGATTAGGGGTAGCTGGATACAGTTGTGAATGGATGATGTGGTCATTCTGAGAGAGCTTAGCTACTCTTTGGTTTCCCTGTTTCTCAACCAGCTAGTGCAACAGCTACAAATATACTCAGGCCAAGTGTTTATGGAGTAGTTTCAGTTGAGCACGCACACTGGCTTATCCTCACCTGGCTGAAGAGAGTGTCCTGTGATCTCAGTAAGACAAGGAATGAGAGTCTCTAACAATTATTTAACTGAAAGGCTTTCTTCATTTCAAAGTGTCTCTTGAGACACACAGCCTGTTAGATTTTTTAAAAACTTCAATGTCAACCTAATTTATTGTCCCAGATAAAACATTTTAATATAGTTTTAGTCTGTTATCACAGTAGGTTGTTTTAATTTCCTCATTTTGTACTTTCCTCAGTTTTGCAATGTATTGATTGAGCAGGACAGCATGAACTTGTGTGTGGAGCTGGAATGTGTTTTCTTTCTTTACATTTGTTCCTTACTAAGCATTCCCTGCCATAATATTATACTCTGTCAGCTAAGGGACACACGAGGTGTCCTGTTCCTGGCAGGGACCCTTGGAAACTCAAAGCCTGACATCCTTTTTTTTTTGTACTTGGGATCAAACTCATGATCTCATAAGTGGCAGGCAGGCACTTACACCACTGAGCTAAATCCCCAGCCAAAGTCTGACATCTTATTTGTGCAGTGAGATACTTCTACTTTGAAAATTCCTGGGCCTCCTTTTCTCACTTATTTTGGTGGAGAATGCTCATTGAGGTTTCAGGATGTGAAATTTCACTGCTTTCAAAATCTTAATATCATGGGTCAAATTTGTGATAGTCCTTATTATGGCTTTCCAAATAGTGGATGTGTTTAAGCAAAGTCCCTTTGGGGACCTATTGCTTTTCTTCCTCCCCATGTTTCCTATGGTTAAATAGCTTTGCAGTCCCAAAGGGGCTTTTTGAAAACTTCTGAGTAGATCACACATACAGAGTCAATCTTGTCCACATGTCATTTTATCCCCTCAAAGAATCCAAGAAGATGATTTAAGCATGATTTCCTGGGATAGAAATGATGGGGCCTTGTGTTCACCTTTGGACCCCTGATTGATATGTCTGCAGAAATCTATTTGGTGGTACAAATATTTATTTCCCCCCAAATTCCTTGGTTGAAATCTTTTTTTAAATATTTAAGAGATTTATTAAAGCATCTTATCACAAAGATGAAAACAATACAAATTAGAACATGCAACCATCATCTTCCACAGTCAAATAAAACTGTTACATATTTTGTTTTCACAGTGGAAAATTTCAGATCTTATACCCGACTCATTCATTGTGAATACTGAATTGACTCTTCCTGAAATTATACAGGGTAGCAAATAACTGAAACACAAACCATTATGTAAAGAAAGTGCAAAGTTAAAAAAGAAAGTATGTGAAGAATACCCTCTCCCTTCCCACCCCCCATTATAGGCATACAACGGCACTTTGCTCTTGCTTAAGCTAGGTTGTCTTCAAAAAGTATTAAAATGTAATAGACTTAAAAAAAGTTTAATAAATGTCCAAAGAGTTCCTTAGTGTTTGAAAATAAATGTTTAAACCAAAGACAATGTATTTTATATCAAACAAGTATGAAGAGCCCTGTACTGTAGCCTTCTGTAAAATAAACAAGATGAGAAGCTGGTAGAAGGTTTAGTGACAAAGGCAGACCGTCTTCAGGCGGGTAGGTAGAGAGGTGGTGGCTCTTTCTCAGGCATCTTCATGGCCATTTTATAGGTTGGCAAAACGTACTGTGGAGGTGCTTCCAAAGCAGGTTACACGGCAATCTCTGGCACACTTCTGTTGCTCATATATTTATAGCAGTTCCAAACACAGTTGATCAGGTAAGCCTTAAAAATGATGAACACCACAAAGAACACAAGAACAATGAACAGCAGGTAGCTGGAGTCCAAGGAAAGGAGATCGTCTTTGTAGGGGAAATTGGGTAATTGATCCAGATATTCTTTGATTCTTGGCAAATAAGTGAGAGAAATGATAGTGACCAGGCAACTGAGAACAAAGTCAAAAAGCCATAACAAAAGAATGGAATCAGCCAGCCCACTTGATGAGAAATCGCCCCATACACCAGCATTGAACTGATTATAAACATAAGGACAGAGACAGCAAAAAGAACACAGGAATTATTGGCCATTCTCTCGGATGAACAGTAGTTGCCAATGACTTCATACTGAATGTTGACAGCTGACATGGAGTTTGGGTGAGTCACCTCCACCATCAGCAAAATTGCCATCAAGAGGTTTACCACCATGTACCAGGTCCCCAAGGTGATCGTCCCGGTGTGGACATGGCAACAGCCTCAGCACCGGTGCTGTACAACAGCTCGCTGTGGCTCCGCTTGAAAGTCATGGACACCATCAGGAATCTCGCAGGCTCGATCTTGGCCAGGCCCTTGACAAAAGTTTTCCTCAGCGGTCAGACCCAGACGGCTCGCAGCTTCCAACTCCGGACGCGTCTTCAAACCCGCCTCCTGCCCGGTACTCGGCCAGCTCCTTTGGTTGAAATCTTAACCCGTAAGGTGATGGTTTTAGGATATGGAACTGTTGAAAAGAGATTAGAAGCAAAGTTAGGAAGTAAGAAGGTGTTATCTATAAGCAGACATCAGAGCCTCACCAGACACGGAGCCTTGGTCTTGGAGTTTGGAGCTTTTAGAACTGTAAGAAATACATTTCTGTTGTACAAGTCACCTAGTTTATGGCATTTTGTTATAGCAGCACAAATGGATTAGAACATCTGTGGTCCCATATTTTACAATATTATCATTTCCACCAACTCATCTAAAATGGAAATAGGATTTTCCACCTGCCTGAACTCTCCACACACACTCCCTTCTTTTCCCTCCCCCCTCCTTTCTTTATCTCTTGCTGTAGTTTTTTAGGAAAACAATTTGTCACCTAATCACATCAGATTTTTTTAGAGAACATGCCTTTTTGCATTTGCGATGTTCCTCTCCCATTTGTCTTGTGTTTTTAATAAAGTAGTTTGAAAATCTAGATACTTTCTGCAAGTTATTTACTCTTCTTAAAAGATTTTCTTTGTCTTCATTGTCATTTTCTGGCAGTAGGTGCCAGCTACTTCTCTTCCTCAGAATGCAAGGTTTATTGTCCTGTGCTGCTGCTACCCACAGCCATTATGAACCTGTCACTGAAGACCCTGACACATTTCCCTTCCTTGTGGACTCTCAAGTGACCTGTTCTTATCCCAACCCTCACCCACATCTGACCTAGAAGTGGCTGGCATTCTGCCAACATGTGTGTGGGTCATGGAAACTCTTCATTCTCCTTAGCTGACAGATTTTGATGTTTCTGGTGCTGGTGAACGTCCCTGCTCAGTCTCTAGGCTGTGCTTCTGGAGACACAGCTTCCCCTTTGTGCCCTCTCTGTCCCATTCCTGTGCCCTTTTCCAGCCCTTGAGTCCACCCTACTGAATGGATGGTAGGGCATGTCTGTACTTGACACATGAAGGCTGCTCCTGCTCCAGACAGCCCCCACTGCCCACTACAGAGTGGTCATTCACTCTCATGACTTCTATTTCTTTTCCTTCCTCCCTGCAATCTATGTTCATAGACTAACTACCAAGCATTGGGCAGAGGGACCTGGGGAGCTTCAAGGAGGATGGGGTACATCACTCCTACTTTTTGGCCTTCTAGAAGTTGTGAGTCACTTGGTCCCTCTGTCCTAATTATAGAATGAAATGAGAAAGTGTGGGTTAGGTTTTTTTCCTCTCTCTGTACAGCACCCCCCCCCCATGGTTTCGTTTATGAAGTTTCAGTTATCTGTGGTCAACTGCAGTCTAAAACCATTAAGCACAAAATTCCTGTAATAAACAATTCATGATTTTTAAATAACTTTTATTATAGTTATTGATATAATTGTTCTATTTTACTATTAGTTGATGATGTTAATTTTATATTGTGCCTAATCTGTAAATTAAACTTTATTGTAGGTATTCATATTAGTATAGGAAAAAAACAGCAAATATAGGGTTCAGTTCCATCTGAGATTTCAGCCTTAAGATATATCCCTTTGGATAAGGAAGAGACTATTAGATATGATGCTGCATGGTAATGGTGTTACTTTCATATGTATCTATACTTTCATTTTGTACCCCTTTGGGCCATCTGCTGAGTAGCCCTGCTGTGGAATTTTCCATAGTCTGCTTAGACCCCCGGTTTCCAGCAGTTCATCATCATTAGTGAGCAGCAGGCACCTGTCCCCCCAGGAGCTCAGAGGGACCCCAAACACAGAATGATGCAGACATTTTCCTCACCACCCAACTCTTTCAACCTGGAGGCGTCAATGTGTACTAGTGTCGCATAGTTTGCTTCCTCTCTCCCTCCCTCTCTAATATGTGTGAGAGGCCATGTTTCCTAGACTGGGACACCAGGCTTTTTCATATTTCTGTCCTATTTTCCATGCCTGTCTTTTTTATTCTACTTCTGCAAAATCTTTTCAGCTTTAACTTATTACATCTCTGTTGAAATTATTCTTTTGGTTAACATTTAGAATTTCTAAGACTGCCTCTTTATTTTTTACTCCTTTTGCATAGAAGCCTGCTTTTGTTTTAGAGGTGGAAATATCTTATTTCTGTGGGGATAGTTAATGTTGTCATCATTTAGATTTATTCTATATCTTGTATTTTATCTATTTTTGGCTTTTTTCCCTGTGTATTCTGAGTTTTCTTTTTGTGTGTGTTAGTAGGTTTCCTAAAATACCTGCTTATTTCTTTACCTATATATGTATGTGTGCAAATATAAAGACACACACACACAACACACACACACACACACACACACACACACACGGTTTCTTTTTAGTCATACTGGGCATTGAATTCAGAGAGCAATGAGCTACATCCCCAGCCCTTTCAATTTTTTAAATACAGGGTCTCACAAATTGCCAGGCTGACATTAAACTTTGTGATCGCCCTTCTTTAACCTCCCAAGTAAGTGGATTTAAAGGTGTTTACCCCATTTTCAGCCCTAGTTTTATATTCTAATTTGGGAAGAAGTGGTATCAATTAAGGGTTAAAGTTAAGCTTCTTGTAACAGAGTCCCCCAAACTGCAATCTCCTTAATGCAAAGGAAATCTGTTGATCTCTCTCATGGGCAGATTAGAGGTGAATTTTCCTAAATAGTGGGCAGCTCTACCCTACAAGGTAATTGGAATCCAACAAAAGTTAACTGTGGATATCAATTTATGCCAAGGATTGGGGATGCATGGTGAAGGAAAAAGAAGACAAAGTGAGCCAAGACATAACAAAGAATTCTAATAGAGGATAGAAAAAAATGAGCATGGCTGGTAGCAATAGGCAGAATAGTAGGGGAACTATTCAGTCAGCAATACCAGGACAGTTTGCAGTTGAGTAGCAGAACTCCTGAACCTGGAGTGGAGTGCAACAAACATGAGGCACAGTCTCAGCCTAGGAAGAGATCAAGAGTCAGAACAAGGTCTAGGAGGAGGGTCCAGTGCTGTGCCCAGAGTGACCTTGAATTTTAGCAACTGGAGGTTTGTGCCATAAATGCCATAAACTGCCATAACTGGAGGCCTGAGCCATAACTTCAGTTTCTTGCCTTGGAGGTGAGATTTGGGGAACAAGGGAAAGAGAGCTTATGTATGGTTTCCTAAATAATATGACTCTTTTGCTATTGATATTGTCTTTCATTGCATAGAAATGAGGAGGAATTTTCTTCTAGCTAAAGATATCTTATACTGAACAGATTAAGGTCGATGAGCAAATAATTAAAATGTATTGAAGGTTATGCAAATTGAATTAGTAGAAATTGAAAAAGAAATGAAAATGAAGCAGAGCAGGAACATTCCACATTTTATGTACACTGTTTTAAGAGCCAAATAGTAATTTCCATATATGGAAAAAGAGAAAAATATAAAATGAAAAAGAATTAACTAAGCAAAACAGTTTCTAGGTGGAGTATAAGTGGAAATGTTATAGAAATCAAAGTGGGGAAGTCTGCTAGGAGAAGCAAAGACATGAAAACTAACAGAAAAAATGAGAAAATAAAAGCAAAGTTCATGAAGGAAAATTGAAAAAGGCTAAATGCTTTGGTCATAAGACATATAAGAGAAAGTATTTTTGTTATTAGATGTACATAGAAATCTGATTTTAAATGATATTTATATGATTAAGATATTACAAAAGTCTACCTAGTTACCTGTTCATCTTTCTGTCTATATTGAAACAGTATCAGTGGTTTTATTGTGGAAGTACAAATTGAACCCAAAATATAGAAAACTTGGGAAAATCTGAGTCATATATATTATACTTCTGTTTATTAATCATTGTACCATTCAATGATTAGTTTTATTTTATTTTATTTTTCCCCCACCCCTCTGATTAGTTCCATTTTAGAGAATTTGTGGGGCAAAAGTTTGGATAATAAAAAAAAATAGTAGTAAGTTTCACATTTATAAAAAGAATGACCTAGAAGATTTCAAATTGATAAACTGTATCAGGGAAGAAGCTGGAGAATATAGTTGAGAAATCATTCCATGAATATTTTAATAAAAACGATGGCCTACACAGCACATCCCAGCAGGCTATGGCACCTCTTCCTCTGATGATGGCAAGGAAGCTAATTAAGAGGAAAGAGACATTAGCTATCGTGGCTCCACTGAGGGGTCTGAGAGTTCCTGCCAAGGAAATACATGACTGAGAGGTGGGTAGTGCTAACTAACCAGTTAAAAAAGAAATAAAGCAAGATAATAAGAAGGAAATGAAGGGTAGGAAGGTGCCTTAGAAATGGTGGCCAGAGAAAGCAGCATCTCGGCCTGTCTCTTTGGGACCTGAAACTCTCGGACCCGTAGAGTGGCCTGGGCTGTTTGGATCCAAAGTCTGCGCAGACCTGCATCTCGGTGTGACTATTTGGGACTGGTAGGCCCGCCCTTCATCCGCAGGGAACTGCCTGGAGACCGGCATCTGGGCCAGGTCTGTTTGGGCCCGTAGCCCCGCCCTTCACCCCCAGGAAGTCTCCCAGAAAGCAGCTTCTCGGCCTGTCTCTTTGGGACCCGAAACTCTCGGACCCGCAGAGTCTGGATTGGGAATATTGTGGAGACTGGCATCTTGGCCAGGTCTGTTTGGGACTGGGAACTTTTCAGAAACCAACATTCTGGCCTGACTCTTTGGGACCTGTAGGCCCTTCACTCGTAGGGAACCTCCTGGAGACCTGCCTGGGACAAAGCACAGTGGCCTGGCCTGCCTGGGATTCCACAGGCTTCCGGGTGGCCACACCCAGCATTCGCCTTACAACTTAGGGAGCCAGGAGCCCACAGAGGGGAGTTAGGACCCTGTGAGGAAGCCAAGAGCCTGTGGGGGAGCCACTGCCCCTCCAGGAACTGAGGGTGTAACAGGTAATTTGCCACACAAGCAGAGAAAGCTTTGGAACACTGCTCAAAGTAAGGAAATATAGAAAAATGAC
>PVJX010011291.1:0-54065 GCA_004027295.1 Dolichotis patagonum | reverse complement strand
CAAGATATGGTGCTCCTTCCATATCTACATGTAGATCCCAATCACAGACATGACCCCAAACCAACAGATGTTCCCACAGACTAACGCATTCCACAGTGTGACCCTGTCCACCTCCTACACTTCTCATGCAGTACTCTCTTACCTGAAGTGAAACTATTCCTTGGAAATAACACTGGAATCCTCCCCACTTTCATCTTAAGACCACTCAGGTGTCCCTCGAAGCCCGCAGCACACACCGTAACTGCCCCTCATGATAAGTGAGAAAAGTACCAAGACTATACCAAGAGCTCTGCAATGCCACTTCCATGCCAGAAATTCAACCTAAAAGCAGCCGGGAGAAAAGCTGCAACTTCTACCAAAAAAGCAAAGCCATCTCTGCTCCCTTCAGAATCCAGGGCTCCCCCTGCAGCTGACCCTGATCAGAGGGGCACAGAAGGGTACAGAAGACTATTTTACACGCCTGTGTCCTTGCTGCAAATCAAAGTGGGTATCCAAACTACCGGGGAGATAAACTCGTGGACAAACGTGTGTCAACCACAGCAAGGCTCAAGTGTCGAGACAGCCAAAAGCCATGGTAAGTGACAGACCTCCTTGTGTTTCTATTCCAACCATCCCACCATCTACTCCTGGCCTACTGGCCACAGCAATGCTGCTGTCCGAGAGTGCTATCAAGTGCCTGCTGGGCTAGACTCTTCCAAGGCATCCAAAGCTGACAGCGCCCTCCTACAGGGCTGTATCATCCCCCTACCTGATCCCACTGTCTCGCCTGCCTTCACATCCTACAGACAAGTCTCCTACTCTGCCTGGAATGTCTTCCCCCAAGGAAGGGTCTGGGCCAGGATAAAAATGCAGGTGTCCCTGGGGCCGGCAAGGCACGGCGGACTGCAGCAGGAAGGCTGCCTGCCTATTCAAACTCAGCTGGGCAACTCAGAAAGACCTGGCTCAAAAAAAAGCTGGAGATGTAGCTCACTGTGAAGGCCCCAGGTGCAATCCCTAGTATCACAAAAAAAGGGGGATGCCATCACTTGTTAGGGATCACTGGAAGCAGCCACTAAATACAAGTGCAGAAACTACTTTCAAAACCTTGTTGTCATTTTAGTTAACGTGACTTGCAGAACATAGTAAGACAATTTGCTTCCTCTACCTCAAATCCTTCATATACACCCAACAGATTTGTACCAAAGAAAATATAAGCTACGAGTCTAGTAGTAAAACGCAGTAACAGCAACTGCCAGTTACAAAGGCCCAGGCCTTAATCCCAGCACTTGGGAGATCACAAGCTCTAAGTCAGCTTAGGTCTTGCACCTGTCTCAAAAACTAAAATGAGAGCGAGACAGAGACAGAGACAGAGACACACGGACAGAGGCAAGCAGGCAGACTGCCGAGGGCTGGCTCTCATCACAGCCCTGCAGCCTCCATCATCACTATTTGAACGTCAGGGAGAGGACAGGAAGGACTCGGCATGCCAAACTTAACTCTTTCATCCTTTCCCATAAAGAAAAGAGGCGTTCCCCTGTGCAGACCTTCACCACACAGAAAAAGATGTCACCTAAAAATGCCACAGAGAAAAAGATGCCACCTAAAAATGAGTAAAATACACTCCACCCAGAGCACAGAGTAAAGTGTCCTAATCTGAGACTGGTGGAAAATGACAGCTCCAGTCAGGACAATTCCAGGCCACTGCAGTCCGCTGTGTGCATGCTAAGTGTCTTCGAGCTGGAACCACTACTGACTGCTGTCTCCACCTCGACCTCAGCCAAACTCGCTCTCAGCAACACCTGCACCGCACAGCGGACTACCTCAAGCTATGTCACTGCGCCGCTGTCTCTACGTCAAACAGCCCCTCTGCAGCTGTCAATGTCACACACGAAGCCCAGCGAAAGCACTCTACATCTTCATCCTTTACGGTATCTGACAGATATCTGGGCTTCATAAGGCATACACTACATTCATACAGTGCCTAATACAACTCCAATTCTGTACTGTGTATTTCCACACTTAAAAAACTAATCTTGGTTACACAAGACAAGATCGTTGCTTTTAGGAGCCACAAAATATTCAGGGATACAACTTTCAAATGGTATATATATATATATATTCATTCATTCAAGAGTAAGGCAATTAGCTAGGTGTGGTGGCACACACCTGTAATCCCTGCACTCAGGAAGCTGAGGCAGGAGGATCTCCATGAGTTTGAGGCCAGCCTGAGCTACAAAGTGAATTCAAAGGCAATCTGAACTGCATGGGAAAACCCTGTCTAAAAAAGAAAGAGAAACATAAAGCAAACATGGCAAAAGATAAATGTTAATAAATTTAGGAGAAAGCCATAGAAATAAATCGTACTATGCATACTTTCTACCTTCCAGACAGTATACAAATTTTCATTATAAAAGAAAGAAAAAGAAAGCGTATCAAACATGATGGACACATTAATACAAAAAGATGCCTTTATGCAAAGTATAAAAATGACTTCCAGGACTGGAGATATAGCTTAGCAGCACAAGCACCTGCCTGGCAAGCACAAGGTCATGAGTTCGAGCTTTGGTACCAAAAAAAAAAAAAAGACCTCTAGGTTCTAAGTAGAAAATATAAGCCGGGAATGAGGGTGCTTCCCTGTGATCCTATTGTCAGGAGGCTGAGACTGCCTTGAGTTCAAGACCAGCCTGGACTACATAGTGAGTTCAAGGCCAGTTTGAACTGCATAGTGAGACCCTGCCTCAAAATAAAAACTAGAGATAGATCTTTTAGTCTCTATTATTGGTGAGCTTAGAAGAGCTCACCAATTTTCACACTATTTTCACAATTTCAGAACTTCTTGGGGGGTGCTGAGAATCAAACCAAGGGCATTCTATCACTCAGGTACACTCCTACCTTCACCAGCTTTCTATTTTCTGCTTTCAGACAGTCTCTGTAAACTGCTCAGGCTGGTCTGAAACTTAAAACCCTCCTATTATCCCACTGCCCTGGGAGCCTGAGGCAGGAGGATCTCAAGTTTGAGAATAGCCTGGGCAATTTTACAACTCAGCAAATCAAAATAAAACATTAAAAAAGACTATGGATGGGGCTGGGGATTTAGCTCAGTGGCATAAGTGCCTGCCTGGCAAGCGCAAGGTCGTGAGTTCGATCCCCAGTACCGCAAAAAAAAAAAAAAAAAGACTATGGATGTAGTTCAGTGGGAAGGTCTTAATTCAATACAGTTCTGTCCCCCAAAATTAAATTTTAAAAATGTACATACACATACAACACCCCAAGGACAATGCCAGGTGTCTTAGAAGTGCCCCAGAAGTGCTAGCCATCATATTTTCCATATCCCATTGGTAGGTAGCATCTTCCCTGGAACCTAAGTGCTTCCTTTCTAATTCTTGATTCTGAAACTTTAAATTTCCTGTTCCTCTGTAAATTAAACACAAGAATAGGGCAGCCAGGAGTGGTGGGGTACACCTGTAATCCCTGTGCTGTGAGAAGCTGAGGCAGGAGGATCCTCAATTCAAGTGCAGCCTGGGCCTTTTAGCGATTCAAGAAAGATCCTGCCTCAAAATAAAAAAAAATTAAAATGGCTGGAGATGAAGCTCAGTGTAAGCTCTGTGTTCAATTCCCTGTAACATATGAATAATAAGACCCTAAGCAAAAATTTTATTGACGGGGGTAAAAGCAGAGCTAGCTTGCTAGTGGTAGGTCAGCATCATCTTTTTGTGAGGGCAGTATCATTTAATAAACAATTTTTTTCTGTTCCATCCAAAAATGTTGACTTTATAATCATAAGAGAAAAGAAAAACTGAAAAACTGTTTTGACATTACAAATCTTCCTATTTATAGAAAAACTCCAATTACAACAAATGAGAGGACGTGTAAAGAATAAGCTAAGGCTGGCACATTTCCATTCCTCAAAAAAAAAAAATTACCACGTTGTTTCTAACAAATTTTTTACTTGTGGAATTTCAAAATTACTTACCAAAAGGATTTCTCTCCAGCATGAAAGTATATTTCCTTCCTACTAGGTTTCATGAACTATACCTCAAATACACTGTTGACCAACACTTCTTTATTTGATATATATTCACTATGGTCTTAAAGCATGAAATACCACTAACAAAACTGTCCAGTATGACAGAGGTGAGCTTCCAGAAACTATTAATGTCCTGCAGTTCAGCAATATATTTATATGTCTGTAACGCACTCTGGACGACCTGCCTCAGCAATATGACTTCAAACTTAAGACAGTACCCATTTCTTTACTGGAAACCAGTCATCTCCTAGAAGCAAAATGACTCCATCTAACAGTTACAAATGAAGGCTCAAAATAGGAGGGTCTGTCTGCAGTCAAAGGTGTGTCTGAACACACGGTTTGTGGAATAAGCCAGTCTCTGGGAAATCAACAGAATGACGTGAGCTGGTTCTGAAGAGAAAGTGTGCAGCTCTCTCAATAAACTACAAACCAAATCACACAGGGCACGAAACACGAACAATTAAAATCTACTAGGTGTATTAACTTTCTACCACTCACTTATAAAATACAGTTTATAAACCCCCAAAACGGGACCATGTATGTAATTTAGATTTCTATGCTGATCTGAAACCCTTCCATAGAATTTCATATAAGTGGAGATCCAAGTACAGGCAGGAGCCCACATAAAGGAATATCGCTTTCAACCTTGCTCCATTTCTCTGCCACTCACAAAAACTCCAGCCACCACTCCCACTAGTGCCGTCCACCTATCTGCCCGCACGCTGCATTTCATTTTAAATTCGCTCTTGTTACCTTACTTTACTCACATATTTCACCCCAAAACACCTGCATCCAGGGTAAGAATCACTGCTCCCAGAGCTTGCTCCACACCAAAGAAAAAAGACAGCCCCTCCTAAGTGATGGAGACTGTTCCTAGGGATTCTGGAATTACTCGGCAATTCCTGCTATTGTAGTACAGACAAAACTAGAATTTTATGGTCTACCAAGAAAATTATTATTTTGTAATATAGTAACCCAAAATTAAATTCTGATTTCTGAACCAACTCCTAAGTAAGAATGACAACACTAGTAACGAAGCTGTCCTCTCTCCTGTGCTGGATCGGATACCTGACTCTTGCCGTCACATGCTGAAGTTCCTGGTACTGAACCGCACCAGCGAGGGCAGCGCTTTCTAGTCCATTACAGGAACACGCCAGTCTAACACACACCATTGCATTTCATTCACCTGACAAGGCTGTTTCCACAACACAGCTGACAGCAGGTTCCTCGAAGGCTGCTTCACTAGACTACAACCCTGCTGTGTTCACAAGTCCAGTCTCCTCGTCAAGCACGTATTCAACACTGGTCTGGGGCCGTAAGCTCAGCTCAGCGGTAAAGCTCACCCAGTGTGTGAAAAGCTATGCTTCCACCCCTACCACCACAGAAAGAAAAGTACAAAACGGTGATTTTTGTGGAGATGTACCTTAGCGGTAGAGCACTTGCCTAGCATGCTTGAGGCCCTAGATTTCACCCTCTGCAAGATACACAAAACACTTCAGATCTTAAAGTGAAGAAGGCACTGTTAGGTTCAAAAACACGTTAAGACTAAAGTCTCTTCCTTACTAAATTTCCCATTCTGTAAAGATTCAGATCAGTTAATTATAAAGCAGTCTGAAATCAACAGCAGCTATGTGATAGAAAAAATATAAACACAAGAGACAAGGTTTCCTTTTTTAACTAGTTGCTGAGTTACATCCTTTTTTTTTTTTTAAGACAGGATCTCCACAAATTGTCCAAGGTGGCCTTGAACTTTCAATTCTATTTCAGCTCCCCAAAGTGCTGGGATTACTGGCATGTGCACCACACCCAGCTTTAACAATATTTATACAAGATCTTAAACTCTCTGCAGCACTTTTACAAACTATTCCACTGATTAGGGAAAAAAGGTAATAAATTTGTATCCCATCAGTTTATAAGTAAAGGATTTTATCTGTATTCTTTTGAAACCTAACGCCAAAATTCACAGTTCAAATGTGTGTGTATATATTTTTCTTGTCATTAATAAAAGCAATGGAACAAAAACTTAGTTCCACAATCACAAATGCCCATTTGCTTCAAATGCAAAGATCATATTCTCTCCCAGCTTATCTCTGAAATAGGAAGTTCATAATTCAAATATAATGAAGAACACCAAGCACATTAATTGAACTGAGAAGCCCGATTCTAACTTAAATTAAAAAATAACTGACAGGGCCAGGGATAGCTCAGTGGCACTGCACCTGCCTGGTAAGTGCAAGGCCGTGAGTTTGAGTCCCAGTACCACTAAAACAAAAAAAAAAGTTAATATTTTCCCCTCTATCCCAAATTTCTAAATTTCATTATTCAGCTATCTAGAGCTGTCCTTCACAAACAACTACCCACAGATTCATGAAGGCTTGCATAAAGTTTTAACCAGTAAGCATACAAGCAAGGGAAAAATCTCAGACCCTCACATGCTTCCCAGCCAATAGGCTTCTATCTAGAATCAAAATCCTTGACATTTTCAACTTCAATGACTGTCTTTAAAGTTTCAATAAAACCAACTTCTCTCTAATGCAAAAGCCTCTAAGAACTGAGTTCAACAGAATGTACCCTCAATAATTCAGTTAACTTCACATTAAACATCTCTCAAGTTTTACCAGTTTTTCTTCCATGTCACATCTTTTTCTATCTTTAATTCTACAATATGCTACTCCACAGTTTAATCATCCAATTCATCAAGCAGTTTATTTATTCCTTATTACATCATATAGTAACTCTTCAATATGGACACCAATCAACATTCCACAATCTCCCACCTCACCGTTATCACGGCCTGGAATGTGAACCATGAGAGTTCTGGTATCATGCCCCGTTAGCATTTCTCCTTATTTCCTGCCATGGACTAACCATGCCATGCAACATCTTACCATTCTATATACCACTCTTTTTTACCTTAAAAATTACTCCCCAAGTGGTTAATGTCCATGTAGCTTCATGAATTCTCATCCCACCTACAACTACAATACACAACTGGCACTATATTCTTGAATCTTAACATTTCCTCTACTCAGAGAAACTCAGTTATTTTTCCTTTTCTTGGTCAATACTGTGGCTTCAAGACTCCTACCAGCCATGTGCACACAATCTCTGCTCTCTAAGTAGCGGTGTTCTCACGTCCAGTTGGAATCGCAGGAGTTTCAGAAGGTACCTGTCCAGCAGCCTAGGGCGAGCACCTGCATGAGAACTGTCCTCGGAGTCCTTGTTTCTGCCGCCTCCTTCGTGGGTCAGGACTGGGTTCACCAGTACTAAGGCACGTCCTCACACTGCGGGGCAGCAATGGCTGCCCATGTCAGGATCTAGCTGGAGGGCCAGTAGCAGTTTTTCCCACTCAGCATCAGCACTGCTTCCTTTTCCTAGCATAAAAATTGACAGCTAGATCAGCTAGAATTACTACTGCTACATTTTTCCTTCAAACAAGCAGACCTTTTTAAAGTTGCTTGGAAAAAGCATTAACAACCAATGAATAAATCAATTTCCACCAAAAGAAAAAGAAAAAATCTGAAGCTCAATGCCCACACCAAAAGCAGACCAAAGCAAAACAACTCCCACAATCTGGAAGTCTGCATTTTGAGTCTGATCTTGGGACTCGGGTTTTCAGCCAATGTGTTTCTCTGCATACAGCCTTCCCTATTTAGGACTACCTCCCCAGCGAGTGTTTACATAGCTACCGACACAAAATTTCAGTGAGTGGCCTAAGACCTGCTCCCTTATACTCTCCATGCACATGAACCACACTGTCGATGCCCCACAGAGACTGTATTTTAAGCCGGGCCATTCTAAAATTACAGCCCCAAACAGTGCCACTTGAATGCAGTCCCAATCTACTTGGGAGGCTGAAGCAAGATCACTTTAGGCCACGAATTTGAGGCTGCCCTCAGCAGCAGAGCAACACCCCCTTTGAAACAACAGCAACAAAAATACCAACTTCACTAAAATGTTCTACCTACTATAAAGTAACACAACCAAAAGATAAAGTCTGGAGGTATAGCTCAATGGTACACACACACACAGCACACACAACGTGTCTGGTTCAACACCCGCACCAAACCAAACACAAAAGAAAAATTTAACTTTAATAGAAATCAAAAGAGCACCAAAACTGTAACACACAGGTCTCTAACACAGCTACTTACTAAAAACACATAATCAGTACAGCTGTGTAGGGGGCACCCAGGCATGAAGGGAGGGTCACTGAGGAGCACAAGGCCAGCTGAGGCTACACAACGACCTTTCACTAAGTTTTGTTTTTTCCTTTTGCAGTACGGGTACTGAACACAGGGCCTTTAAAGTAAGCTACACCCACAGCTCTTTCTAGTTTTTGAGACTGTCTCACTAAATTGTCCACAGAGTTCAACTTCGAAATCCTTCTGCCTCTGCCTCCCAGAGTGCTAGGATTTCAGGTATGCACTACCAGTTTGCTTACATAGAGAGGATTCTTTTCTCAGTTTACACTCCTTTCAGATACTAACACTAAACATTTTCAAGTGTGTCTGGCATCTAGTACATGAGTCTGAAACTGCAGTACTCATGACTCAGACCTAGCACACAATCTACCTGCCCCAAGTGAGTATTATCTGCTGTGTTTACCAAGTTATTCCTGTTTTTCCCCTCCACCGTACCCTGTCTCACCGTAGCTAGCAAACACATTACTACCACGTATTGCCCTGCTTGCTCAGAAAGTATGAATAACCTCAAAACTAAAGCTAAAACACACACACACACAAAAAATAAAATAAAATAAAATAAAGCTAAAACACACGCTGCTGGGGTGGCACAATAGGACATCACAAGTTCCAGGTCAGCCTGAGTTACACGGTGAATGAAAGAACAGCCTAAACTACACAGAAAGATCCTGCCTCCAAAAAAAAAAGACCGAACTACCTAACACTCAGAAGACAGAACTCATTCCATTTTACATGCAAATGTGTCTGTTACCGAGGCTTAGTTTCTCCACAGACAAAAGTATTAGAAATGATTAAAACATGACTCAAGTTTTCCAAGAAGACCAAGAAATCTAACAATGAACTTGGAATACTCTTAAAACTAGATTCGAGAATTTTTGAAAAGCATGGGCCAGGGATACGGCTCAGTGGCATAGCACCTCCCTGGCAGGCACAAGGTCCTGAGTTTGATTCCCAGTACAAAAAATGTTAATTAAAAATTAAGGAATGAAAATTATGCTGGGCATGGTGGCACAGAGCTATAATTCCAGCACTCAGGAGGCTGAAGCAAGAGGATTGCTGTGAGTACAAGGCCAGCTGGAGTTACAAAGTGGGTTCAAGGTCAGCCTGAACTGCAGGGACACTGTCTTAAAAAGATCAAAACAGAAAATGAAAAGCACAATTAAAAGTTAGAAAAATTATAAACTATCATACCACTTCATTAATTTCTAGAAAAAATAAAAACAGAAACCACAAAAATTCCTAAAAAATAACAGGTAGTCTCACATCATTTAAGATCACTCTGTTTTAAGGAAATAGTACACAAGTAACACATTACAGAAAACAAAACAGCCAAATTTTAAGTCTCTTCCTAAAGACCTGTTAAACAGGAATCTTCTCATATCTCAACTAGTCATTTCCCCACAAATGTCAAAAAAGTGTAGTTTATTGTTGGACTTAGTCCTATTTCATTTTCTTAATTTCAAAAGCAAAGTTTATATCTGTATACCAAAAGAAAAAAAAAAGCAAGGTTGGTTTTTATTTACAAAGCCCTCCACTAATTTTCTTCTGTGGTTCTCATCTCAATAGAAAAGAAACAGTTTCTTATTTGTTCACTGACATAGAGATAGATTATGGTGAGGTTAAAGACCATCTTTTCTTCCTTGAAGCCCTCCAAACCCAAACACAGCTCCAAACACAGCTGAGCATACCTTATCTAAAACAGGAGCAGCAATGCTTCACATTCTAGAATATTTCCATAGATTTTTACAAGATGAGCACCTCTTAAATTAAAACCTACAACTTTAAATGTTCAGACTTCTCAGATTAGGGAAGCTCTCTTACGAAAGTGGAGATTTTTAAAATGACAGAGAGGGTGCGGCTCTGTGCATGGTACAGCACTTGCCTAGTATGCACAAAGCTGTGTTCAAGCCCTCACATAGCCAAGAGTATTCTTTAAAAATCTAGTAACCTACAGCATGGTAAAAATTATTTTACATGCTTAGTTTCTATCAAAAAACTTAAGACTACAGAAAAATAATTGATCAGAAAATATATCAAATGTTAGGTAAAAGACTACAGTCAAAAAAAAACACTTTTTAAAGCTGGTGGCAACTATGCAGGATAAAGCTGAAACAGAAGGGAGCATACACGACCCAGGGAGATAACAAAAATGAAAGTCAGGCATGGTGGCACAGGCCTGTAATCCCAGCACTCAGGAGGCTGAGGCAGGATTGCCACAAATTGAGGCCAGCCTGGACTGCAAAGTGAGTTCAAGGCCAGTGTGAGCTACATAGCAAGACCCTGTCTTAAAAACACATGCACACACACAGATGAGTAAAGTGGGCCCAGCACGTCATCACTAGGACAATGGAGGCTGTGGTGACCCTGAGTACACACTGTTTAGAGGGCAGGTGCTGCCTATGCCCAGGACTGCAGCCCAGTGCTGCCTGGACTTGAAACTCTTCTCAAAGATTCACAGATCTATGAGTTTCACTGAGAAAACACCCGTGTTTCACTGCTGATGACTATCTGACCCATAACCAAAAACGTATCTTTACACCTTGCAACCATTAATGTTAAGTGAAACGAATCAGACACGCAGGCTTTAACTATCTTGTATGAGAAATCCAAAGTATAAATAAATTAAAGAGAAAAGTAGCATTATAGAAAACAGGGAGATAGACCTTTTGCAGATAGGAAGGGAATGAGAGATGGAGGGAGGAAGAAAAGGAAGGGAAAGGGGTTAGAAAGTGATTTAAGATGTGCTACATACAGGAACCGACTCCCTGCAACGGATGTGATCTTTACATACTGTCAACATACACTAATAAAAATTTTTTTTGAATCTCTAAAGCAGTTGAGTCCAAAGGCCACCATTAAGCTAGTGTGAAAACTGTTTTCAAAAAGTATGAAGGAGCAATGGATAAAAAGCTTAGGATTGGCCAGGTACAGGGGCACACACCTGTGAGCCTGACACTCAGAAACTGAAGGCAAGAGAATCCTTGTCAAGCTCAGCCCAGGCAACTTTGGGACCCTTGTCTCAAAATTTAAAAATGGGCTGGGGATCTAGCTCTCTGCAAAGGCCCACAAAAATAAAGAGTTTAGACACCAGGCCTTGTCTCTCACACCCTTATCCGCTGTCAGAAGTCAGAAAAGCAGTTTAAACTTCAACTTTAAAACTTTCAATTCTTAGCTTGAGTCAAAAAAAAAAAAAAACCTTTCTTTTCTTTTCCTAAATTTCCAGAAAGCTTATTTCTGTGACCTATATGGTATAAAACAAAGCATTTACACAAAATGTTTAAATATTAAAAAGTCACATTCCAAAATTCATTTCATGGGTGACTTCAAATGAAAACATGATGGGATTAATTTACTGCCACAACTCAAATACCCTTGGCTTCTCAAGCACAGAGAATTTCTTTCTTTTCTTTTTCTTTTTTTTTTTTTGGTACCAAGGATCAAACTCACAACCTCATACTTGCCAGACAGAAGCTTGTGCTGATGAGCTAAATCCCCAACCCCCATCAAGAACATTTTTAAAAGAAAGACATTAACTTCCAGTTAAATTTATGTTAAAAGCCGGGGATTTGGCTCAGTGGCATAAGTGCCTGCCTGGCAAGCAGGAGGTAGCGAGTTTCATCTCCAATACCAAAAAAAAAAATAATTGTGTTAAACATTCAGCCAGGTAGGCAGACTACTACCTGCATCTGTAGTCCCAAATACTGGAAAGCCTTAGGTAAGAGGACCACTTGAGACTACAAGTTCAAGACCAGCCAGGCAACAGAGATAGACCCAGTACCAGTCAAAACACAACAAAACCAAAAAAATTCACACATAAAATTAGTTGAGGGGTTTTTTTATTTGTGTTTTTTAAAAAACAGGGTCTCATTATTTAAGTTCAAACTAGCCTTGAACTCACTATGCAGACTGGCCTTGATGTGGTCACCCTCCTGCCTCAGCCTCCCCAAGTGTTGGGATTACAGGCATGCACCACCACACCTTGCAGAAGGACATTTCTGAGAGAAGCTTTGGCTTATTTAAGCTATTATCTAATCAAAATAGCTCCAGTATATTTCTAATGTGGCTACAAATAATAAAGAATATATTTCAGTACATATCTACACAAACACTGTAAACCCCAAAAATATTACGGTATCTTCCCACACATACAATATAGGATTGGACATATGCCTGAATGCACAAGGTCAAGATTCTAAACACTGTAATTCACAGTTGTCGGGCTGGGGATTTAGCTCAGTGGCTTAAGTGCCTGCCTTGCAAGCACTTAAGTCGTGAGTTCAAGCCCTAGTACCAAAAAAAAAAAAAAAAAAAAAACACAGTTCTTGCTTCCCAGCCTAGTAAGATGTACAAGGAGAAAAAATTTACACACAACAGTGATTAACAGGTTAAAAACGGCAAAGTAATTAAGAGTTTATTAAAACCTGAAACCTGAAAAATGACATACTTTCAAGTTAAATTTGTATTTCAACAACTTCTCCCAATCTTAAACGTGTATTTCTCTCATAGGCTGAAACAAATATTCAATTCAAATATCCTCTCTAATCATATAAACACCTTATAAACGACCATATATCGCTCAGATTAAAATAGTATATACAATAAAATTACAAACATTCCTACAAACTCAAAAGTTACAATCTTGATGCTGATTTTAAAATGAAAAGCCTCTAAAAAAATGAAAAGCTGTGTTTTCCTGAAAAAGTTCTGCTTAACAGAAACAAATT
This sequence comes from Dolichotis patagonum, assembly GCA_004027295.1. Lineage (NCBI taxonomy): Eukaryota > Metazoa > Chordata > Mammalia > Rodentia > Caviidae > Dolichotis > Dolichotis patagonum. The sequence goes on along the minus strand of PVJX010011291.1, from coordinate 41,130 downwards.
TACCTTTTAACCAATGTGCAATACATTAAAAGACTCCGTTTTGAATTTTAAAACTTTCTGTAAAAAGGTCTTTACCCAGAGTATGCTGTTGATTTACTTTTTCTTCAAACACCTAACTACATCAGTTTGTTTTCATTCTTTAAAAGATGACACTTTATATATACTATTATTAGTTAAAGCGTCTCATGTATGTCTTACTTTTTATTACCTCATGGAGAATAGTATCCAACTGTTCTGACTGTAACTCCAAAAGCGAAAACAGCTGGATAAGAGGTATACCTGGGGCCACATTTATAACAGAAATGCATGTTAGACGAAAAGGTCTCCAGCCTCAATTATTTTTAAAAGTACACATCTACTAGCAGTTTTTAATCTAAAATCTATACCCACCAATGAGCATTAAGACCTAGAAGTCTGCCTACATACAGCAGTACCACTCTCAGACCACGGACCACGGATGGGATATGCTCGGCCCCGCAGTCATCCGTCACACCGACAAAGAACAGGAGAGGAACGCTACACCAAACATTCAGAGGGTTTCTAAACTATCAAAATTAGACATTCATCCAAAGCATTCCTTAAATTCTTTCAATGCGGTGATTTGAAGCACACTTCAAGGTATTTAAGTATACTTCCGGGCAAGTCCAAAAAGCTTACCTGAAGTAAAAGCACCTTAAGCAAAATAATGTTATGGACCCTAACGTAAACTGGAACATTTTTTAACTGTCTTCAAAATCCGCATCATGAAGAAACTATGCTTTCGGCAAAGGTGACTCCAATGTGTCGGGGGAGGGGGCGCCGAGTGCCCACTCCACCTGCGAGTTAGGGAAACTCCAGCCGGCCGCCCAGGACCCTCCTGCCACTCCAAGCGACACCAGCCAGCGCCCTGCTCCTCCTCCTCCGCAGCCCGGCCCCGGGCGACAGCGGGCTCCGGCGAACGCGGACGCGAACACGCCCTCCTCCGCGCTCGTCCGGAGCCCCAGATGCCCGGCGCCGGGCAGGCTGGAGAGGAGACGGTGCGGGCCGGACCGCTACTGCGCCCTGCGGAATCGGGTCGGGTCGGGCCGGACGGCCGCACTCGGCGAAGAACAATGCCCGAACCCAGGCGCGGACCGCGCAACTTCCCACGCATCTGCGCCGCGGTGCCGCCGGCCGTGCCGACTCCGGAACCGGGCAGGGGCCGGGCCGGACCGAGCCGGGCTCGGGGTGTGGGCGCGCCGGACGCCCCGGATCCGGACCCCGCGCTCAGGCGACCCCGCCGCCAGCATGCGTGGGGGCGGGGAAGGCCTCGCGGAGCGCGGCGCCTGCTCGGGCCGCAGGCGAGCGGACGCGGACGCGGACGCGGCCGGGCGCGGGGACAATAGCGCGCGGAGCCGGGCGGCGCCAGGGGACCGACGCGGCCGTCGTGCGGTGCCCGTGGCCGCGGCGCCGGCGCGCGGGGTCGTGCCTCACCTCCCAGCCCCGCCGCCCAGGAGAGGAGCAGAATTAACACTCTCGGCGACACCATCTTCCGCGGCCGCCGCCTCCTCAGGGTTAACAGCAGCACATCGACCCGGGGCGCGCGGCTGAAGGGCTGGGTCCGGAGCCTCCGCGGGAAGCCGGGACCTCCCTGGCCGAGAAACGCCTGGCGCCTCCCTCCCGCTCCACTTCGGGGGGCCGGCGACGCGCCCGGCTCCACCAAAACAGGGCCCTCCCTCCCCTCGCTCGCTTCCTTCCTCCCTTCCCCGCTTTCCTTCCCTCGCTCCTTCCCTCTTCTCGGCCCCCTCGCCGGGGCCCCGGAGCTCCGCCCCCTTCCTCGCCACGTGACGCGCCACCGCCCAACCCGCGCGCCGAGCCGCGCCCCTGCCGCCCGCGCCCGCCCTTCCCCAGGCGCCCCGGGGCGCTCGCATGCGCACTGGAGCTGCTTCCCGAGCAGTGGGGACGGCAGCCGCTTCCTGTCCGCCGGCGGGGAGCTAGGATTGGGCTAGGGGCGGGGCTTAGGCGTGACCCCGCCCCGAAGGCAGCCTGGTCCGTGGTCGGAGCGGTGCGCGCGGCGTTGCTACAGAGGACGGCGTCTGGCGCTGGAGTGGGAGTGGCGGAGGGCCGCGTTCCGCCGCCTAACTGCGGGTGCGCCGGAGGTTCTGGTTTCTTTTTCGACCCCTGCTGCACCACGGCCGGCCGGTAAACAAAAGCCGTCCGCAGGTCACGGAGCGCCGAAGCGCAGACTCCGCGGGCAGCGAAGTGAGGGAACACTGAGCTGACGCCTGCTCGGGGCGCTGGATGCGCCCGCCGCGAACCAGGCCTCGGCCTCCTGATCTGCGCTCCCGCACCTGCCGCTCTCCGCGCCCTTCAGCCTTGACGCCCGGCCGCGCCCCCTGCACCCTGAGGCGCCGGCTTCTCGGGCTTGATGGATCCCGGGCCCCCGTATTGTAGGAACTAGGACTTCTTGCTAGCGTTCAGGTACTCGTCGATTTGCCATCTTGCTTGAGTTGGCTGAGTTCGACAATATAGGTGTTAATGTTGTTGGTACTTCCGATAATTTGGGATTCCTACGGTAAACTCAAAAACTCAGAAATTCCACAACTGTCCTGATTGATAGTGTCTGTTCATTTCTAATGAGATGCGTGAAATCAACAGGAAGATGAGACTGTCATGAGTTGTTTTATTATGTTGGAGACGTAGTCCAGGTTGGCATCAAGCATGCTGTGTAGCCCAGGCTGGCTTGACAGTCTGGATCCTCCTGCCTGAGTGCTGGAATTACAGGTGTTATTCCAGCCACTTCCGACCTTTCCCCTTGAAAGATCCCATTTAGGAAGCAGTTAACCTGGAAACCTCACATTGCATATCGCATGTACTGTTTACTATTCTCTTGTGGAGCTGCTCTCACAAATACCGTTTTGTTTTGCTGGGTATTAAGAATCAAACTCAAGACCTTGCACCAGCCAGGCAGGCACTGTGCCACTGAGGTATATCCCCGACCCTACAACTACTGTTTTTCTTTGGATCATTTTGTAGCATATTTAGTGGGCAATATTTTTTTTGTAACTAATCCCAGTGGTTAGGGAGGAATGACACTTTCTTCTTCAAATTCCACTGGAAAAAATTAACTATATTCTCTGTTATCGAATTGAGGACTGCAAGTTACATGTAAATGTCATTTATATGTAAAATGGTGCTGCAAAGTTAGTTTGAACAGCTATTTTGTTGAAGTCTTCATTGTTGATAGTTTGCAAACGTACCAGAAACTGATGCAATGTGGGGGTATCAGGTGTGCACCCATGCCATGTGCTACAAGACGCTGGGCTCCCCTCCCTGCCATGAATAAGCCGTGTTACTCTGGCCAAGTTATCTTTTTTTTTTAATCTCGAGGGACAGGGTCTTGCTATGTAGTTCAGCTTGCCGTTGAACTCATTATGTAGACCAGGCTGGCATTGGACGCACAGTGATCCTCCTGCCTCAACCTCTGGAGGGTGGGATTATAGGTATGAGTCACCACATCCACTTACACCATCAATGTTCTCTTATAAAATAATGATAAATGTTTGTCTCCTGCGATTGTTTTGATGATTAAATTCACATTACTTAACATAATCGCTAAGTGCTTGTTAAGTAGATATAAAAATATTCTATGAATAGTTGAACATCCATTCAAAAGCAGTACTTGTATTAATAGCATTATGTGTGCTTAAGTGTTGCTTTTTGGCTTGGTTCGGTTTGTTCGTTTGTTAGTTGTGTGTAGTGCTAGGGATGGAATCCAGGGTCTGCTCCACTTGTGCTGTGCCGCTGAGCATCACTCCAAGCCTACCTTCAGAGTATGGTAATAAGACATTTAGTAGTGAGCGAAATATTGCAGCCATCTATAGTATATTAGACAAACAATCCTGGAGAAAAGTACATTTTACACAGACTTAAGGCCTATCCTGGTAAATGCAGAGAATGACAATTTTAAATGTCCGTCTCCTACTGAACCACCTGCCTAACTCCCTGTGGTGCCTAACTCGGGATTTTAATTTCTTAGCACTCACAGTGAACACATCACTCTCAGGAACCAGAGGACAGGAGTGGAATCGTGAGTGTCTTCTTCCCTGGTCTACCCACAACTAGGCAACAAAACCAGTTTTTTTCCTAAAAATACTTTTGTTCCTTCCCTTCTCGCTTCTGCCACCTGGTTCACACCATTATTCCCAGTGCTTGCACTGCTGCAGGGGCCTCTTTTACTCCTACTCCTGCTTTTACCTCATCTCAACCTCCTGCAGTTTGAGGGCCTGGGATGTAGCTCAGTGACATAGCACCTGCTTGGCAAGGTGAGGCCTTGAGTTGATTCCCAGTAGAAACACATAAAAGAAAAAAGAAAGCTTTAATAGGTTCACCATCAAGGGGTTGGGGATTTAGCTCAGCAGCAGAAGCGCCAGCCTGACAAGTGTAAGGTCATGAGTTTGATCCCTAGTACCAAAAGTAATAATAATAAGAAGAAGAAGATGGTTCATTCCTTAAACTCTTCTTGTTCTCTCCAGATTTTTCTGCTTCCTTGTAAATTATCTTCATTTACATCTCTTGAATGATCTTATTTTCTTTTCTATGCCTCTTAAGTTTTATGATTCCTCAGAATCTTATCCTTGGCTTTTATTTCTCATCCTTCACTCATGTGATTATTTCTTACTCCCCTGAGATGTCTATCAATGTGGTAGACCTGGGTTGCCATGTTCTGAAGTAAGGTACAACCTTCCAAAGATGAGACCGTGTGTAACGTTAGGCACCTGTGCCTCAGTTTCTTACAGATGGTTGGTATGAATGTTAAATAAGTTAATAAATGTAAAGCACTGAGACCTACATAGAGCATGTAATAAGCATAAAATTTAAGGTGTTATTTTATATATCTAACACTTGTAAGTCCTCGCCCTGCAGTTACACAGTCACGTCAAATTCAACATGTCCCAAACTGACCAAATCACTACATCAATATAAAACCTGCTCTTTCTCCTAAACTCCCTAAGTTACTGTTACAGAAGCCAGTTAGTCAAAAAGCAAGGTGATGGTAGAAAAAGAACTTCATTATGATGAGTTAGCTAATCAGAAGATGGCGGGATTATTGTTCAAAGGACCATCTTTAGCTTCCAAGTAAAGAGCTTCCGTAGGACATTTAAGGAAGTCTGTTTTTTGCCATGATTAGGTGGGCAACAGTAACAATTCCTTCTGCAACGATCCCTTTATTTAATGCACATTCTGATATTACCTGAAGGTCAACAAATGTTTCTGGGTGCTGTGAATCTAAGGAAAAATTATGGCCCAGGCATGTGGTACAGACCTGTGATCCCAGCCCTCTGGAAAGCTGAGGCAGGAAGATCACAAGGTGAAGCCCGGCCTGGGCAATTTAGCAATTTAACAAGATTCTGTCTCAAAATAATAAATGGGTGGGAGATGTAGCTCAGTGTGAAGGCAGAGCTTTAATCCCCAGTAGTACATAGGAAGGGGAGGAGGAAGAGAAAGATAATGGATGAGGAAATTTTGTGAGTGATGCTTTTCTAGTTCCTTTTTCCCTTTTTCCTGGGATAGCAGACTCTACTAGTTAATATCTGCATCACATCCTGGACTTTTTTACATTTTTGAAACTTGGTCTCTCTAACTCACTAAGATACCTCGGTGGACTCAATCTTCCTATCTTCCTGCCTCACAGATGTTTGGTTTGACTCATTAAATTTTTTTTCTAAATTATTCAGCAGTTGAGAGGACTTATGGTACAACCAAGATTCCACACTTCCCCTGGAAACTGAAAGGTCAGGGAGACCTGGATTCTTGCACAACCTCGAGTGGCAGAAACTGAAACAAGACTGCCCTCTTTGGACTGGGCTTGTCTAATATCACGCCAACCCTGGTTATCCCACTCAGGATTTAAGTTCTGGCCTCTGTTTTAAGAACTACATCAAGTGACAAATAGACCTTGAAGGTTTTCCCTACTTTTCTAGCTCCAGTAATCAAAATTCATTTTAAATCTAGGACACCTATTATTTGTATCCTTCTTCTGCAGTTAATCACATATTATTATTCTGACATTAAAAACAACAGGGGCTGGGGACACAGCTCAGAGGCACAGTGCCTGCCTGGCAAGGCCAAAGTCCTGGATTCAGTTCCCACTACCAAGAAAAGGCAGCAGAGATGGAAAGGCTTTGACATTAAAGCAAAGAAAAAAATTCTTACAGAGTAGCAATGATAACTACTGTTCCTTAATTCAACAAATATTTATTCTGTTCTTGCTATGGGGATTCCCAGATTGCCGAGATATTCCCAACATACTGACAGAAGCCCTTTCTTTCTCTTTGTGTACTGGGAATTGAACCCAAGGCCTGACACTAACTACACCCCCAGCCAGTTATTTTTTATTGTTGTTGTTGATGTTTTTTGTTTTGTTTTGAGACAAGGTCTAAATTGTTACTTTACCCAGGCTGGGCTCAAATTTTTGAACTTCTTTTCCGTGCCCCAAAGCACCTTACTGCAACTATTCAGCCATTAAGATGGAGGCTCATGACTGTAATTATGAGCAAAAAAGGTTGTAATTCTCACTGCCTGCACAGGAACAATGAAAAGCTACTTTACAACAACGCGCATGGTTATTATCTGGTATTATTCTAGATCTGTTTCTCAATGGAATCACCAGTGGAACACTCGAATGCGAATGAGTTAGTGAGAGACAAAAGCTAGCGTGGCCCGCAGGGGCGCACCTGTCATCCCAGCAGACTGGGAGTTCAGGCAGAAGAATCACAAGTTCAAGTCCAGCTTGGGCAACTTAGCGACTTAATGGAACGCTGAGTCAAAATAAAAAACAGAAAAGCCTGGGAATGCTGCTAAGTGTAAAGGCCCAGGGTTCAATTCCCAGTAATGATAGGAGAAAAAGGAATTAGGGCTTCAAACCAGGCCAGGTGGCACATGTCATCCCAGCAGTCTGGAAGGCTGAGGCGGGAGGAGCGAAAGTTCAAAGGAAACGTCTCAAGCCGCTGTCCTAAAATAAAAAATAAGAAAAGGTTATTGTACTGTACAGCTCAGAGCTCTATAGGTTAGGCTCACAATTCCCACCCCACGCCCAAAATCACTTAGGGTACTTTGCAGCGTTGATGATGCTTTGACTTTTGTACAATTGTGTTACAGCAGAATTTCTGGGGCTGAAATCTAGAAATCTGTTAGGCTTTTCTGGTTATTTTTGTTTTGTATCCCAGGGAACATTGAGCCCAAACCTTTGGCCTTTTTGTTTGTTTGTTTGTTTGTTTGTTTGTTTGTTTTTATATTGAAAACAGGACCTCATCAAATTTCCCCAGCTGGCTGGAACTTGGGATCCTCTTGCCCCTGCCTCCTGAGTAACTGGCCAGCTGGCAGAATGACTTCTGAAGAGAGAGGTCCTACGGAAGGAGGTAGGCGTGATGGACTTGACCCTGCAGCAGACTGGTGTAAGACTAGGGGTGCGGGGATTCTGAATTGAACGTGATGGAAGAGAGTCCATGAATTCATTTCTAGTACAGCCTAGAGTACATATTTAGGTCCATTTCTATTTTTTTAATTTTTTATTTTTTTAATTTTTGGGGGGGGATACGAGGGATCAAAGTCACGACTTTGTACTTCTCAGGCTGGCGCTTATGCCGTTGAGCTAAATCCCAGGCCCTATTTTTTTAATTCTTCATCCTTATTTATTTATTTATTTATTGTACCAGAAATTGAACTCAGGACCTTGCACTTGCCCGGCAGGTTCTTGTGCCACTGAGTTACATCCCCAGCCCCCAGGTCCATTTTTTAAAAGAACTACATAAGGAAAATTGAGAGAAGGGTTTCGCTACTGTCGTAGCACATTTGGGCTACAAGAAAAGACAAAAAAAGTGATTTTCTCCCTTCATCACCAGGATGGCTGAGCGGTTGCCAATGCAGCATGGAGTAGAAGCTTCCTGGTGGAAGAGGGCGGGACTGGCTTTGTTTCTGAATGGGTGCAGGCAAAAGCCCAAGCCTGGCCCAGTTGAGTGCTAGGGAGACCTTTGAGTTCAGCTAAGAATTCTCTCCCCTTTGTTGAATAGAAAACTAAAAGAAGTGGGTTAAAGCTCTGTATGTCCCAGATCCAGGATATCTTCTGCTCAGGGGTGATTCTGATATAACCAACAATAAAGAACCTTCTATTTCTTTCAGTAGTATGTCAACATAAGGAAGGCAAGTTTTTTACTTTTCTGCAGTTTTACTGAATTACAAGAGAAGCGCTTGGGGCTTGGGAATTTAGCTCAGCGAGCGGCTGGGGATTAGGGTTAGGGTTAGTTGATCCCAGGTACAAAATAAAAGTCTCAAAAAAGAAGCACTGGGATTTAGCTCAGCTGCACAAGCGCTTGCCTGGCAAGTGTGAGGTCATGACTTCAATCCCTGGAACCAAAAAAAGAGAAGTACAGCAACCATGTTTAAAGTGCTGTTTTGTTTGGGGGGAGTTGTTTTGCTTTGTTGCATTTTGTTTTATGAGACAGAGTCTTGCTGTGTAGTCCAGGCTGGTCTCAAGCTTTTGTCAATCCTCCTGCCCCAGCCTTCTGAGTGCTGGGATTATAGGAGTGAGTCAGCACACCAAGCTAAATAGTTGTAACATACATCTACATCCTGAAACCACAATCTCACACCTCTCCTAGCACCTTTTAAACTTTTCATTTTTATTAGTACCGGTTTATAGCAGCACATCAAGGTTACATTCATGGAGGGCAGCTGAAACACGTAGAGAGCTCCTCTTCTTTTTACTTCCCTTTCCCTCCCTCCTTCCTACTACATTCTGCAATCCATCCTTCCTTGATGTCATCCCCAGACAACTTTTTTTTTTTTTTTTTTTTTTTTTTGGTACCGGGCATTGAACTCATGACCTTGCGCTTGCTAGGCAGGCGCTTATGCTGCTGAGCTAAATCCCCGGCGCCCCAGACAACCTCTCATCTGCTTTCTACCACTATAAGTTCCATCAGCCTGATATTTATGCAATTATATGTAGGCATGCACCACAATATTTCAGTCAACAGTGGACCCAGGCATGGGGGTGCACGCCTGTGACCCCAGCAGTCTGGGAGCTGAGGCTGAGGATCACTCCAAGTTTGAGGCCATCCTGGGCTACAGAGTGAGTTTGAGGCCTGCTTGAACTACACAGTGAGACCCTGGGCCCCCCCCCAAAAAAAACCCACAAGATTACAGTGGAGCAGAATAATTCCTGTCACCTAGCGACTTCATCATTGTAGCTGTTATATCCTAGCACAACATACTACTTTTTTTGTCTTTTTGACAGTGTCTCACTGTGCAGTTCAGGCTGAACTTGAGCTCATTTTGTAGCCCAGGCTGGTCTCAAATTTGCAAGGATCCTCCTGCCTCAGCCTCCCGAGTGCTCAGATTACAGTGCATCAGGTGGAGTCCAAAGCCCGATGCAGTCTCTCTTCCCCGCAGGAACCTCTTCCCAAGTGTGATCATTCCCCTTAGGCTTTGCGTCACCATCACCATCCTTCTGCTGCCCTGACCTGCAATAGGGGTCTCCCCGACAGCCGTGCAGCAGCCTGAGCTGTTCCAGCTCTGCATTCCTCGGGCACAGACAGCTCGGAACCATTCTTTGTGTCTCGTTGTCCAGACAACACCTGGCGTCCAGAGATAGTTTGGGTTAGGGAAGGGACGGGAAGGAAGGGTTAGGTTTATGTCTTACAATGTTTGAGGGTTCTGTCCACACTCCAAGAGGCAGGGCTACAAGTGGCCGGGCAGGGCGGAATGGCGAGAGTGCCTGACCCGAGGCGAGAGAAAACGGTGCGGCGTGACCTTCCCTCCCCGCCGTTATTGGTCTGTCCGCTCCGCCCCCACCCAGACAGATGCGGGGTTCGTCCCGCAGGTCTTGGAGATGGACGATGGACGGATGGCAAACGTCATCGAGGGACATGCGAATGGAGCTCCGATAGAAGACACAAAACCGGGGCTGGGGGTTTAGCTCAGTGGCGTAAGTGCTTGTGTGGCAAACATGAGGTCGTGAGTTCCATCCCCGGCACCAAGCAAAAAAAAAAAAGACCCTAAACCCCAAATCCTCCTCCTAATCCGAGGCAAAGGTAGACAGCAACCCTAACCCACCCTAATCCTTTGCGCCGATGCATCTCCAGTATTGTCTAGGCCCACCACCGATCTGGACTGCGTTTGGTAGCTGGACCCTGAGATCCATCAGGCATTGATCAGATCGATCTGGATCCATCGGGTTACAGATTCGGACTTCAGAGGAGTGCCCTCTGGCGGCCAAACACGGCATGGGCGGCGTCATTTAATTAATTGGCATGCGCCTGCAGGCTTTTGGGTTTCATTTTTAGGTATTTATATCTTCTGTTACGCATTTCCCCAATATTTATCTCATTTTGGGGGGAGTCATTTTACTTTAGGTAGCACCCCACTACCTGGCTCCCTGTACCATATGTCTGCAGAACCCTCAAACGAGTCACAAGAGACAGGCACACAGACATAGACAGACACACAGACATAGACAGACAGGTTGGGTGGACTGGGGAGAGAACGCACATAGGTGCCCCCGTGTAGTGTTTCACTAAGCCCTGCAGGGTACATCTCCCCAGGGAAGGTGCTTTCACCTGATCTTTACAGAGGCTTTCACAGCTAGCACTCCACGGTTACTATTCTTAAATGTCACAGCTCCATTATCTCCTTATTTGTGCGCAGATATTTTATCTTTCGTTTCCATATTTTTAGTTTTGCGTTTTCTTCCACCTCACCAGTGTGTCCTGCGTCTACACACGAGTTTTTGGTGACAGGACAGCGCAGACGGTGCACTGCCGTGATGCTTTCTGTGAAACGGTCCACGTGACGCGTGTCCGTTCATCGTAATCTTCGCTCCTTTGAAGGATGAGTGTGTCCTGTATCGCGTTAGCCATCGATTTACCCTCTTCCTCAGAACCCTGTAAAAAATGACAAGAGATAACTTAGATTTTTTTTTTTTCAACCAGGGATTGAACTCACCAGCTCATGCTTGCCAAGCAGGCACTTATGGCACTGAGCTAAATCCCAGGCCTTAAGAGCTGGCTTTTAGAAACTGTTTACGGTGAGTGAAATTATCATGTCATTTTTCTCTCCATGGTTTTGTTTGCGATGCGTTTCACCACAGATTTAGGGTGGTGAGCCACCCTCTGATGACATGAACGGATAAGACATTATTATCATTATTCTCATATGGTACTTACGTGAAGCCCGTGTCTCTCGAGCAAGGGACCCATGCTGGCTTTAGCTGCTTGCAAAAATTGCAAGCCGTTTTCTGATACACCCTTATGTGTTGCTAAGTACATTTCTGTCGTTCATTTGAAAACCACAATATGTGTGTAGAAACGGTCTGTATTTGACTTTCCTTATGAACGTTTAGGAAAACATCAAAACATCCTGGGAACATAACATGCAGAGATTGCTTTTGCCTTTTTTTTTTTTTCTGACAGGCATTTGAACTATGTCCGGCTGAGTATAACTTAGTTGCTACAGTGTTTGTATTCATGTACATTTGTGATGCATAATGAATACCATCACCCTGAGAAATTGACGGATGCTCCATACAGATGGCATCTGGATCCATATTAGGAATGAATGTTTCCAAAACTCACTTGAATAACTTTCTTTTTATTGTGCTTTGGCCTCCTGCAGACTTTCTTAATTCTCAATATCCACCCAAACCTCCATTCCTGGGCCTATCTACATGCTGGTCATTCTGATCACTCCAGGGGATCCAGGCTTGCCTCCACTCCTCTCTCTGGGTCACAGCCCTCTCCCTGCATGCTCGATCCTCACTCCCCAACACTGACCATCACCTGGACCGTCAAGGATTCTCAGTGTTAGCAGTAGGGACAGGCACTATGTTTTGTGTTAGGGTTAGGTATTAGATTTTGGGTTATGGGTCAGTTTTGCTGTCAGTGTATCAGTTAGAATTAGGTTTAGTTTTAGTTTTTAAGGTCAGGAATATTGTTATGTTTTGCATTTGGGTCACTGACTGAATGCCAAGCAATCGAGCTACCAACAAGCTACCTTGTTCTACCTACAAGCCCCGGGATTTTCACCATCCTCCTCCACATGTGGTCTCAGTCTTGCAGTGGCTTGCTGACATGGTGCCCCCTTGATTGGTTCTGGCCCGCTGCCTGCAAGAAAAGCAAGCCAGGGACAGTGACCATGCAATTTCGAGGCCTGCCCACCAGGGGGACCCGGAGAGTACTGTCTCTTAAAGTGAAGTAAGCAACCTTCTGCACTGCAGCAAGCTCTGGTCGATCTGGAGGCTGGTGGAAAAGAGCTGGGTTCTGGCAACAAAGCAAGCAGGTTCAACCCTATAGTCCCGGGGTTTTGAACATCCTGAGCCAGGGCTGAACTAGCCCTTGCCCCTGACCCTTAGCCCACTGGTGAGTCTGACCAGCTGGCAGGAAGCAAAAAAATGGAATAAAGAGAGCAAGCCAGGGCAGAAGTCGAATGCTATTCTTGAGCGTTGATAAAAGTTTTAGGATTTCCCTTTGGGTCCCTCAGAGAACATAAAGTTAAACTTCACTCAATCTATTCTGCAACCCAAAATGATAGTCCTTCTCCCTAATCCTAACCCTAACTGTAACCCTAGCACTGACCCTGACGCCAAATCCTAACCATAAACCCTAACCCTAACTCTTCCATTACCTTAACCCATAACCCTCAGCGAATACAAAAAGTTAAAAGTTCCCCAAATCTATTCTACAACCTCAAAAGATATTCCATCTCCCTAACCCTAACCCTAACCCTCAGAGAACACAAAAGTTAAAGTTACGCAAATCTATTCTACAACCTCAAAAGATATTCCATCTCCCTAATCCTAACCCTAACCCTAACCCTGACCACTAACCACGAATCGTGACTCTGACCCTGACCCTAACCCATAACCTTAGTCAGAGCCCGATGAACTAACCACAATAACCCTCACACAGACCCTAAACTTTATGCTAAATCTAACCTAACACCAGCCCTCACCTAACGCCTAAGCTTAACTGTCTCCCTGAAACTAACCCTAATTAGTAACCATAACCCTAACTCTATCCCTAACCCTAACTCCAACCACAACCACAAAACCTTCAGTCAAACCCCAACCTAAAACTGGACCCCATTTCTACTTCTAAGCCTAAAACCAACCCAGCCCTTGTCCTGAACTCTACCCCCATCCCAATTGCTAACCCTATAATTCCCAACTCTAACCCTAAACAGAACCACTAACTCTAACTGGAAGCCCTAATTCAGTGCCCACAGAAAGCAGCAGGCCTCAGGTACGCAAGGCTTTCCTGTGGATGTGGGATCTGGTCCGCTGAACTGATGATGGGGGAGCAGTGTGCAGATCAAGATCTCTCCGGAGGATCCGCTCCGGCTGCCTGGGTTTCCCTGAGGCGGGCCGCCTGCCGCGCAGAGCACAGCAACAAACACCCGAACAGCTCCAGGACTGGGGGAGGGGGTGACCGTTGGGAAGGGGCAGGTGGAGCGCTGCCCCAGCCTTTGCCCAGGAGACGTGGCCTGGACGCAGGGCCTAGTCCTGCGCGGCGCCTTAGTGGCCTCAGGATGAAAGTTCACCCCTTCAAGGTGAAGAAGCCACAGCAAGAACCTGAGACTGAACCCGAGAATCCCTGCTCCAGGGATGGCAGCCAGCGGAGGGGACGCCAGAGCGTGGCCCAGCGGGGAGGAGCCCAGCTCAGGCGAGCAGCAGCCCCGGAGCCTAGGCCTGGGAACCCAAGCAGGAGACCTCGGAAACCTCGGCCCGGGCTCGCTCTGCCCGCCTGCGCACCGACTGCCCAGAGGCACCGTTGTCCCGCACCTTTGTGCGACTGCGGGCGACCATCCCTGAGTCTTCCTGCTGCTACCTGCGCTGCTCACGGCCGCCCTGGGCCCGGCTTCCGGTACCCAGGAGGAGGAGGACCCGGAGGAGAACTACACACAGATCTGGAGCGGCCAAGGCCGAGCGGCACTTCCAACGACAGCAAGAGCTTCTCGGCCTCCAGGGTGAAGGAGGAAGCCCACTCCGCTCCCCGCTGTGCTGGTCTCCAGTGCCAACTCACTGCTAGGCCAGGAATCCTTTGCAGAAGTGGATAGATTGGACCAAGCGGTGCAGACTCTGTGCAGGAGAATGGAACCCAGGCCCCGTACATGGAGGTGTGGGCCAAGTACCAGGCCCTCTGCGTGCCCTCCGGCCCGCTCCTGTACGCCTGGCAGAATCAGGACCCTCGACCCGATGGGGCTTAGCTTCGCGGTCCATGTGCACACCGGCCACGTTATCAGCCTGGCGGGAACACCTTGGGTAAGAGGGCCGGAGAAGCCAGTTACAGCCAGAGGCTAAGCAAGACCATGAGCCGAGCAGGAGGTGGGTGATCCGCGTTCCGCACCAGTTTGAGGACGTTAAGAAGAGGCTGGCCTTGAGCAGCTGCAGGCCAGGGTGGCTAGGGCGACCGGGAGCCGAGGAGGTGGGGGTCTGGGGAGATGGGCTGCAGGACTTCTGACCGCTGGAGTGGCCCTCGACTCCAAGCTGGTATTCCATGCTTTATCTAACTTTCTCAGATTAACACAGGAGCACGCCACAAAAATCACGTCCCTGGGGATGTTCCTGTGGATAACGTCAACCTTATATCCAACAGCTAGGTCTGCTTCGTATGGACATTGAGATTCTCATTTCATTTTGGGCTTGGTTTTGTAATCAAATTATCTTGCAGTTCTTACTAGGATTATAGTCATATGCCACCATGTCTGTGTCCTACAATCTTTTTTATTTCTCTTAAATTTGATAATGCCTTCATTTTTATATGTGATTTACTCCCTCCTTGTGCCTTCTATCTTATTTTTCTTTGTCACTCTGGATAAAGTTCAGTCAATTTTATTGATCGTTTCAAAGAGCCAGCTTTTAGTATGTTGGTCCTGTTGCTTTTCTATTTTCTATTTTATCTGTTCTAAACATTGGTGTTTTGATCACTGTTCTTGCTTGCTTGCTTGCTTGCTTGCTTGCCATGGTCTAAATGTTGGTGTCTTCCTCAAATCTTTATCTTGAAACCTAACTCCCAGTCTGGTAGTATTAAGAGGTAGACACTTTGGGAGATGATTCGAATGAGATTAGTGTCCTCCTAAGAGTGATAAGGGAGCTTACCTTACTGCCTTCCACCATGTGAGGATATAACAATCTATGAAACAAGGGTGTGAGCTCTCACTAGATACTGAATCTGCCAGCAGCTTGATTTTGGCCCATCCACCCTTTAGAACTGTGAGTTTCTGTTGTTTTTAAGATACCTACTCCGAGATATTTTGTTATAGCAGGGGCAACAGACTAAAACACTTCTTTTAGCTTTGTGTTTGCTTTTTCTCTAGTTCCACAAAATGTTGTGTTGTTAATGCTTTGATGTTTTTTCTTTTTTAACGCAGGTGTTTATAACCATCTATTTCCCTCGAAGCACTGTTGTCACTTTATAAGTTAGGGTATGTGGCACGTTCATGTCAATCCTTCACTAAGTGCTTTCTAGTGTCTCTTATGATTTCTTTTTGATTTATTGGTTAATAATACATTACTGAAGCTTTGTATGTTTGTTAATTTTCCACTTGTTGTTCTACTATTGATACAAAGCATTATTCCTCTATTGGTTATAAAAGGTGCCTTTTTAGTTTGTTTCCAAAAATTCGTTCAGACTTGTTTTGCAGTCTACCGCGTGGCCTGCCCTAGAGGATGTCCCAGCACACTTGAGAGAAAAGTGTGCCCTACTGTCGTGGAGCTAAGTGGTCTGTTTGCAGGGTCTAATTGTTCATTTTCTCAGTGTCCTTATGGGTCTTCAGCAGTGATGTTTTACTTGTTACTATGATAATGAACATAGCCTCTCTTTTGTTTACCGCTTGCACGGAGTATCTTTTTTTTCTGTACTTTCACTTTCAACCTACATATTTTTGCTTGAGAGCTTTGTGAATTATTCATTTTTAGAATTTCCCACTTAATATATTTGGACCACAGTTATCTATAGATACCTGAAACCACAGAAAGCAATAATAATAAATAAGAGAAGACAACTGTGCTCAAATTCCCACTTCTTTCCTATTCAGTGTTAGATCTTACTATAAAGACTTTTTGAAAAAGTATTTGGGATTTTGATATTCATTGCCTGACATTAAAGACTGAAGCAACCGAAAAATTAGGAACAACCTAGAGAACAAGTTGCCTTTCATTGTCTAATGAACATCAAATGCAAGGAGATTTAAAGAAATTCAGGTTAACATCCAGTCCCTTACTATCACCACCAATACCATCATTTTCCATGTCCTCCTGATTTCACATCAGAAAAGCACAGAAGCTCAAAAAAAGAAATGGGAAGAAATGTGTCATGTGTAACACTTACCTTCATTAATCTTTCTGATTTGTTCCTTTTATTTCTTTCTTATCCTAAACTCATGTCCACCAATATTGATGTTTTATAGAAGTTTATTATAAAAGAGCAATTTACTTTTGCTTTGTAATTTGTATTTGCATGTTGTTTTGGGTTCCTAATTTTAATTCATAGCATTTGCAGGTAGGAAAAAAGTGAAATACGACCACAATGTATGTGTAATATGAAGTTTTTTATAGTTAAATGTGGCCTTGTCTGAAGGATTTCAATTGTGTTCCTGCTGTTTTGGAATCATTGAATGGAACTTGTCAGTTGTCCTTCTTAGACTTCAAGTCCAAACTTGATTTCTCCCCCCTATTAAAATATCTGGAGGGTAGGTATCAGTCATTTGTTTTGGAGCAATTTCCAGCAAGTAATAACTAACACTAGAGGTTATCGTCAGTATTTTAAAGTGCAGTGTGGTGGATGTTGTAGAGATGAAGTACTGAATCATACATTAAAATGTCTTGTTATAGGTGTGATCTAAACGTGTAGTGATGCCAAGCGTGGTGGCGCACACATGTAATCCCAGCACTTGGGAGGCTGAGGCAGGAGGATCACTACAAATTGGAGACCAGGCTGGGCTACAAAGTGAGCTCAAGACCATCATGCACTTCGTAGTGAGACCCTGCCTCGAAAAGACCAAATAGGTAAATAAATCAGTGTACGGTGCATGTTTAAATTTAAAATTTTTATTACAGTAAAAGACACATTGCCATTAATTCCCCTCAAAATAACTTCTCTTTCCTTTGAAAACACTTATCCCATTGTTCTTGCCAGTATCTGAAGCGGTTCTGGAGTCCTCTTCTGTGACTTCTGCATGTCGTGACCACATGTTTTTCAGTGAATGCTGCTGGAAGTGTTATCTAATAGAAAGCTATTGTATGCTATATTCACGGCCAGTCAGAGCCCAGGAGTTGGTGAAAAGGTAACCGAGTCTACATTCCGTCCCTGGTACTGCTCACCCTCCGATATGAATTGGGTACGATCCAAACGTGTCTTCAGAGACTTGTGTATTACAGTCATAAAAACATGACACTGTTCTCATCTATCTACCTTATATTCACTGGATCTGGCACCATAAGTATCCCACATCTTCTCTCAAATCAGAATGACATGAAAAGTCAGTGTTGCGAATCAGCTCAGGATTTGAGGCAGCCACTGTAGCCTAACCA
This sequence comes from Dolichotis patagonum, assembly GCA_004027295.1. Classification (NCBI taxonomy): domain Eukaryota; kingdom Metazoa; phylum Chordata; class Mammalia; order Rodentia; family Caviidae; genus Dolichotis; species Dolichotis patagonum. Next base: position 23,588 of record PVJX010011291.1, on the reverse strand, counting down.
AACACTCTAGAAAGAGCAATTCCAGAACTGCTCCAAAAAGGGACAAGAGCAAGAAGTAAAGTGTGTTTGAAGCAAGGGAGAGTTTTTGGTGTGTGTGTGTGGGGGGGGGGTTAATGGCAATGTTCTCTTACTATAATGAATTTTTTTGTACCAGGGATTGAACTTATGACCACACACTTCAAGGCAGGCACTTATGCCACTGAGCTAAATCCCTCACCCTGTAATGAATTTTTTAAAAATATAAATATTCATGTGGTTTTTCAACCATACCTTCTATATTCTTATTTCTGTTAGCCTGACAGGGAAAGAGGCACATTCAAAATACAGCAGGTTTTAGCTCCTTTTTTTCCCCCAAGTTAATAGCGACTTTTCTACAGTGCACACTTCACCAGTAGAGAAAAATTTTGAAAGTGATTTAAAACTAGGGTTTTGTATGTTTTGTTAACCACAATGCACAATGAACTAGCCTTGAAGTGCAGGAGCTATTTCATGTTGTGTTCATGGCCAGTTGACGCTCCAGAGTACTGCTGGCCCTCTGCTGCTGACGGGGCATGACCCAAGCGTGTCTCCAGAGGTCTCTGCACTGCAGGCTTGGTCCCAGTGCGGCATGAGGAGATGGTAAAAACCTTCAGGAAGCAGGTCTTAATGGAAGGAGGTTAAGTCATGAGGCCCTTTCTCCCTCGAAGGGAAGTTATGTAGTTCTCATGGGTCTCTGGCTAATTGCTGTGTGGTGGCAAGTTGTTATAGAAAGTTCGAGTCCCTGAATCTTTCTAGCTTCCTGTCTGGCCAGTGCTCTCTCCGTCTCACATTCTCCCACCATGATGCCATCTACCATGTTATGACACAATGAGCAGAGCCTGCCTGCCACAGTACCAATGTCATGCTCTTTGATCCCCCACAGCAGAACCTAAATAAACTTTTTTTAAGAGATTATCCATCATCTAGTATTTCATTATAGCAACAGAAACTGGACTGAGGCTCATACCTTTCCTGTCATATTCCATTCACACCCTTCTGAATATCAGAAGGCAGTTGCCCATCTGAAGTATTGAGTAAATCTTTGTGGTTCTGAAATGCTAGTCGGTGGATTAGTGCTCAGGTACCTACATGGGAATCACCCAGAAGTTTGGTAAAAGTATATATTGCTAGCTTTTCCATCCTTACCATTCCATCTGAGAGTGTACCTAGGAATTTAAAGGTCTCCAGCAGATAAGTATCAAAATTATTGCCCCAGTGTCCAGGTCAGGAATGTTGTCAACAGGAATTTCAATGTGGAAGCTGCCACTACAAGTTCCACGATTTTTCCCTCAAAATTTGCAGGTTGGACTGCTTATGAAGCAAAGTATTGGTTGCAGTCTGTGGAGTGTCTTCTGCTGTCTTGGCAGTGGTGAGCAGCTTCCATCTAATGCTGCACATTGGAGTGCCATTTGTGACCATAGTTAAAAATTCACCATTTCTCATTCTAGGTGAGCAAAAAAATGGAAAGCTGCATATTGTTGTGTACGTGAGGTGTGGAGTAGATGAGGGAAGGGACTGTCTGTGGGTGGATGCAAAGATTCAACATGAGGTGCCAGGAAAAAGGAAAATCACATGCAGTGATGTGTCTTTGGAGCTGGAAAAATCTAGTACCCCAAACAGACAAATAGAGAACATAAATAATAATTCACACATAAAAATAGAAGTCTCTGAAAATATGAGAAAAATAATTTGCGCTCTCAATTAATCAAGGAGTACAAATCAAACTAAAAGTGACAGCTTATTTTCTTATTCACTCCAGCAAGATGGAAGGTTTGGAAAAGGCTATGTGTGAAGTAACACCCTCCTGATGGTGCTGTGGGAAAATATAAAGTGCTACACAGATTTTTTAGTCCAAGTTTGCAACAAATCAAAAGACTTAGAGAAACAGTACTTTTGACCCATCAGTTCCTCTTAGAATCTGGTCAGGTAATCAGGCAAGGCTCACAGGCAGAGCGAGGAAGTGTCAGAAACAGTTACATAAGGATGACATCTGTCAAATCAAATGTAGCAAAATATTTTTGGAATAAAATATTGGAATGATATTCAGTCTTGTATGCCCATTAAATAAAAATTTCTGATTACGAAACATTTGAAATAGAGAAATGGCTACGTGTATATTTGTGTAGAACATTCTAGATGGCTATAGATGGAAGCCCTAATAGGAATCATCTGTGGGGAGTGGAATCCTAGTTGTTTTCAATTTTTTGTTGTATTTATGGTACTTTAAGAATTTACTTAACAGAATACATGAGAAAACAAAGGCATTAATTTTAGAAAGTAAGCAACTTGGAAGAATCTGTTCCCTGTTTTCTAGAGGAGACAGTCATGTGTACTAGATGTCTGTTTTGGCACCGTAGAACACACTTTCCCGAAAACACAGTCACTTGGTGTGCCCTGAAGTCATAAATAACTGTAGTTACAGCACATGCTGTTGTTTTATAAGCCATTTCTGTATGGTCTGTACATACGTAAGAGTGTGTGCATGATTTTTGAAACTTAGCCAAGCAATGTATGAGAACAATTGAAGGTTCTATAATTATTAAAATTGGTTTTAAAGTAACATCATTATTGACAAACACCAATGCAAGATCCGATTATCCCAGCTGAGCAGGATTGGAAGCCTCGCAGCCAGCTGCAGTAGGGTGCTGTAGGGGAGAGAATGGTGGACCCCACAGCGTGTGCCCATGTACACCTTCCACCTGGATCACACACATGGCAGGTCTGAGGTAGAGGCCACACTCTAATACCAGTATTCTCCCAACTTCTTCAGAGTTGTTCACGTTCCAAAATATGAAAAGTAAATTGAAATTAAGATCAACATTTCAGTTCCAAGTACTGAGGAGATACCAATACATGGAAACAGAGGCATGCAAGAGTGAAAGTGTGTCAACTCACAGAAGGTTTGAAGGAGTCACAATTTATCTGAAACAGGTTCATACTGTCCTTCCTGGTCTCCTTTCCTTGTAGTCTTCTTTTTTCGCAGTCTTCACTGGTGATTTCAGAGTCCTCAAATGTTCTTATGTTCTATTCCAAACCAATCAGGAAATCTCATGGTGGAAAGGAGCTAACTACCTAGTAGGCAAGTAGACTTGGAATAGAGTATACAAGCTATATGTAAACAAAAGCTTTTTACTGAGGAAGGCCTGGTGAACTCTGTTGTAAATACAGAGGCAATTAAGAGAGAGGATCACGGAAGACATAGTATTTTAGCAGAGATTGTAGCCGGGCGTGGTGGCACATGCCTGTAATCCCAGCACTCAGGAGGCTGAGGCAGGAAGATTATTGTGAGTTCAAGACCAGCCTGGGCTACAAAGTGAGCTCATGCAGGCGCTTATGCCACTGAGCTAAATCCCCAGCCCACAAAGTGAGTTCAAAGCCAGCTCAAACTGCATAGCAAGACTCTGTCAAAAAAAAAAAAAGCAGAGATTATGCAGAATAAATGATACAGAGAAAGAAAATGGTCCATCTATTTAACTATTAACATATATTAACATGTATGAAGATTCTGTTCCTCTTTAACAGGTGTTGGTGTTGATGACATGTTCATCATGATTCCTGCCTGGCAGAAGACCAGCCTCATGGACAGCATAAGAAAAAGAATGTCCGAGGCCTATACACATGCGGCAGTGTCCATCACAATCACCATCATCACCAACGTCCTTCTACACAGGGATCACGAGCTCTTTCAAGGCCGTACATACTTTTGTATCTACACAGGAACAACCCTGCTTTTTTTGCTATTTTTATAGCATCACCTAGTTTGGAGCAGTTATGGCCTTAGACGGTAAGAGAGAAGTAGCCTGCCTACAATGGCTGAAAAAGCCAGACCAAAAATGGTCTTCATTAAAAAAGGCCTGCTGCCTCGCCTTCCGTTCTGTCCCAGACGAACAGGAAACGATGTCCATCCAATGAATGTGTTCTTTAGGGACTATTTTGGTCTTTTTCTTATACGTACCAAGACCAAGTTTTTCATAGTGCTGACATACATTTTGTACATGATAAGCAGTATATACGGGTATTTACAAATGCGGGAAGGCTTGGATCTTTGAAATCTGGCCAGTGACGGTTCCTACATCACACCATATTATGATGCAGAGGAAGATTATTTTTCAGATTATGGTCCCAGGGTTATGGTTGTTGTTACTTAAAATGTTAAATACTGAGATGAAGATGTAAGGCAAAAATTGGAAAAATATATGATGGATTTTGAAGAAAATAAGTATGTAGATAAAAATATTACAGAGTTTTGGTTACAAACATACATGCAATATATAAAAATAACAGTCAAGATTCTAATGATAGGAATTCCTTTATGAACAATATTTCTGAGTTTTTAAATACTTTTCCAAATTTTATGTATGCTGTTAATATTTCATCATCAACTGAAGTAATTTCTTCCCGGAGTTTCATTCAGACTAAGGATGTTGTTTACCCAATCAGAAAGAAGTTAATGTTACAGCAATTATGAGATACAGCCAAACAGTATGAGGTTCCCTTGCTTGTGTGTAATCATGCCTTTGTATATTTTGACCAGTATGGGGCAGTACTGGAAAACACTTTGCGCAATGTCATGGTCGCATCCGCAGCTATGTTCCTGGTCTCCTTGGTGCTTAGCCCGCACCCAACGTGTGCCTTGTGGGTGACATTTGCAATCGGTTCTGTAATTGTGGGAGTGACAGGTTTCATGGCATTCTGGAAAGTCAATCTCGACTCCGTATCCAGGATTAACCTTGTAATTTGTGTAGGGTTTTCTTTTGATTTTTCTGTACACATTTCCTATGCTTTTGTTTCCAGTTCTGAGCCCTCAGCAAATGGAAAGGCAGTTGAGGCCTTGTATCTGTTGGGCTACCCGGTGTTACAGAGTGCAACCTCGACAACAGCAGGGGTGTGCATTTTAGCTGCTGCCCAAGCACACAGCTTTAGGACATTTTTTAAGGTTATGTTTCCTGTCATGGTATTTGGAGCTACCCATGGCCTCATTTTTATTCCAATATTCTTAACTTTTGTCTGAAGGTCTGTTTGAGAAGCCACTAAAAAAAGGCCAGGTGTAGGGCTGGGGATTTAGCTCAGTGGCCTAAGCATCTATCCGCCTGGCAAGTGTGAGGTCATGAGTTTGATCCCCGGTACCCAAAAAAAAAAAAAAAAAAAGGCCAGGTGTAGAATTCTGACTGACCCAATCCAATCTGATTTTTTTAAATGCATAATTAAAAAAATTTGATAAACTCTAAATGAAGGTAGGCTGCTTGACTTGGAAATTCAATTTTAAATCATTTTCTAACATAGCCTGAGAGAAACTAGTTTTACATGAAAATACTAAGTTAGAAAGTGATGTCATCCTAATGACAGCTGCTACAGTCAAGTATAGGGTATAACTTTCCAGCTATTTTTCCTTCTATTTCATCAATAAAAACTGGAGTTATTACTGGAATTGAAGTATTTTGTTTCCTGTTCTATAAATGGAATATTATTTCATTGTTTTCCTATATGCAATATTATGAGAAAGTGTAACATTACGTATACTTCTAGTTTAGGGGATTTTTGTGCACTTTCTCAGTGGTATATTTTAATAAAGAAAAGTTGTTTTTCCTTCACATTTTTTTATTAGTCCATATTGACCATACAGATTAATGGGTTTCATTTTGGCTGATCCATACACACACATAACATACCTAATTTTCACCGCCTCATAATGCCTCATGCCCCATCTTGCCCCCGAGTTTCACTTTGTTTCAGTGCATATGTTTTGATCATTTCCAGCCCCCATTACCTACTTTTATTATACTCCCTCTGCTTTATTCTTTCTCTTTTCTACTAGTCTCCCTTCTACCTCTTGTCATCTTGTTTAGATTACACACATATTGGGAAAAATACATATCTGTCCCTCCAGTCTGGCTTGTTTTATTCAATGTGGTCTCCAGGTCTGTCACTTTTCCTGCAAATGACAAAATTTTGTGTTTCCTTATGAACAAATAGTACTCTTTTATATTTATATACAGTGATACCTCCACTGTCAAATGCTCCAAGCTAAAACTTTCCATTACTCAAACTGAAATTTCAGAGAAAAAAAATCTATTTTGTGTTTGTAACTTTGCTCCACAATTGAACCAAAAATCCAACTTGAGAAAACCTGTACTGGCCGAGAGTGAGTCATGCAGTGAAACACAAAGGGAAGACACTTCAGCCTAAGTGCTGCTCTCACTCAGATAATATATAGTGCGCATGTTAATGTGTTAAAACACTCATCGTTGTACTTTATTTGCATGAAATACTGTAACCAGGGTCTCGCTCCTTCAGCCACTAAAAGTCTGCCACACTCTCAGCTGCCCCCCAGAGAGGGGAGGAGTTCCTTGTTCTCCTGACACCCCGAGTCAACCGCACGGTGCAGGTCCCGAGGCTCCAGGGTCTCTCCCCTGCAGGCCCCCTAAAGTCCCCATACTCACCTGCTATTTCTTTCTGATGAATTGACCATTCCATTTCCAAAATTCTGAAATGGCCAACAGACCACGGAAAGAATTCTCTTTAGGCTCCTGTTTGAAACCAGCCGCTGTAGCAATCTGCTGGCCTTGCTTCAGGGCCATTAGTTCTTCAACTTTTTGATATTTAAACACAACTTTAGGATAAACTGAGTTCAACAACCCAAGAGTAGGTACCTAGTATGGTTCCATATCTTCACTATTCTGAATTGTGCTGTAATGAACACGGGCATACGGCTATGCCTACAATATGCTGATTCCTTTGGATACCAAGAATCAGTACAGCTGGATCAGACAATTTTTTTTTTTTTTTGGTACCAGGGACCAAACTCACACTACACACTTGCAAGGCAGGCACTTGTGCCGCTGAGCTAAATCCCCAGTCCCAATCAGATAGTATCTCTATTGTTAGTTTTTTGAGAAACATCCATACTGATTTCCATAGTGGTTTTACTAACTTACATTTCCTTTGGTAGTGCAGAAAAGTTCTCCCCTTCCATGCTCAGTAGTTTTTTTGTGTTCTTGATAATACTCATTCTGACTGAGATGAAAGGAAATCTCTGTGTAGCTTTGATTTGTATTTCTCTAATGGCTAAGATGTTGGATGCCTTTCATATACTTAATAGTCATCTGTATTTCTTTTGAGATGTGCTTATTTGAATCATTTGTCTATCTATTGGTTGGGCTGTTTGATTTTTTTTGATGTTGTTTTTGAGTTCTTTAATGAATTTTTGAAGTTTACATATCCAGACTGTTATTTTTATATTAGTGCTTTCTGTGTCCTAAGAAATTTTTATTATGCTAAAGGTTTGGGGAAAAACTCGTCTATGTATGCTCCTCAAAGCTAATAATTATACACTTAGGGTTAAGACTCTCACACTTGTATATATTAGGTGTAGAAAGTTGCAGTTTCTTCCCATAATAGAGACAGGACTATGATCAGGCTAAGAATTAGGCACAGGGACCCAGGTGACACAACCCTAGCCCCATGTAAGCTAGTGTAGCTATTAATGAAGAGGAGCTAGTGAAGCCCATCTCTATCCCTCACGACGAAGCTCAAGGCCCAGGCCCCGACTGGTCTGTCTGTCCTGTGTGCCCCACTGTGGTTGCCAGTGTCCCATCCCACCCCAGGCCACAGGAAGTTCAGAGGTACTATGACCCTGACCTCTGTGCCTCCAACTGCGTCCCCAGTGGGCATCTTTGTCCTTGGGTGGGAGAGGTGCAGAAACCTGGGCTGGGGCAATCGTGTTCCCTGGAGGAGGCACCAGATTTGCTGCTCTCCCCTGCAGCCTGGTTTCTGTTTGCTAGGGGTAAGGCCAGGTCCACTTTCTGGGATGGGCCAGGTGAGAGCAACAAGTCCCTCTGGGAAGTCTGCCAGTCTTGGGTGCCATTTCCTGAAAGCACCAGTTTTTACTTCAACATTCATGTGGGCACCTACTGTATGCTAGGCACTAGGCAAGGTACAAATAATGACACCTTTCCTCCCACACAGCCTGGGCCCACAGAAGTCAAGCCACTTGGAGGTCAGGCAGCACCACTGAGATGGAAGCCCAATGGCTATTGTTTGCCTATGTGTGGCAGCAGCCTAGGAAGATGGGTTTTCTTCCTAGACAGTGAGTTCATCACAGTACAGGCAGCACAGGTTTTGGGTGCTAATAACAGGAGGTATGAGGCTAGGGAGGTCTTGGCAAGTGCATGCCAGGTCAGGCAGGGACAGCATCCCAGGCTTCCCAGGCCTGGCCAGCCCGCCAGGAGCCCAACTCTGGTCCCATCAGGGCATCTGGTTTCCCCCAGAAGGTGGCCAGCAGGGAGGGAGGTAGTGACTGGTAAGAAGCTAAAGTAGGATAGAAAAAATATAGAAAGCAAAGAAAATTGTAATGTTAAAATTGTATGTTTTAGGAAAAACCACAGCTTCAGGAGAGAAAAGTTATTCAAACTTTTTTTCCCCTCTCTGGCAAAAAATTTAAGATCTTTAAAGATGCTAAGCCTGTTAGGAATGTGCTGAATTTGTGGACTATCAAGAAATGAAGGCCAGGGATTTAGCTCAGCAGCATAAGCGCGTGCCTGGGAAGTGTGAGGTTGTGAGCTCAATTCTCAGTACAAAAAAAAAAGTCCCAAGCCAAATTAAGAAGTTAGGAGAGGGGGGATTCAACACGGCTACATAAAGAAGGAGCCACACTGGAGTTACTCAGAGAAAATCAACTAAAAACACAGGTAATTGGAAGAAAAGGAGAGAGAGAGAGGTTCTGATGTCAGAATCAATCTGAAATAGACTTGGAGATCAAACAACATATAGGCATAGGACTTTATAAAAGGGTTATCCAGCCCACCGCGCTACCCCTGTGTCTGCTACCTGCACAGAGCAGGAATCCGCATTCCTGGAAAGTTCCAAAAAAGAAAAAAACAGGTAGACTACAATTCTGTGGCAAACACAATTCACACAAGATAGATATGGGTTATATAGATGGCCCTTGCCTATTTTGCTTTCCTGCAAACAGAGGGCAGTGCAACCGGGCAACAAATTTTGCCAGCACACACGGGGCAAGTGACCGGGAAGTTGCTCCCTCTCTGACAGGCTGCTATTTTTGTTTTGTTTTTGTCATGCACTCTAGCAGCTAACTGGAGCCCCTAGCAACAAGGTTAGGGGCCTCGGCAATGGCAGAGAGGGTAGTGAGTGCAACAGCACGACTCCTCCTGCGCTATGACCAACGCAGGAGATAGACACAGATTGCAGACATGGTATTCAAGCAGCCTTGGGTCCAGAAAACAGCACTCCCTCACCCTGTGACCAGCGGCCTTGAACACGGAGGGATACAGAGTTGGGAAGTCACCACTGCCACCCAACCTGCAACCAGCTGCATGAGCAGCCTCAAGGGGAAAAAGAAAAGGAGTGGGAAGTTGGCACGCACACACACACACACACCCCATGACCAGCATGTGAGATGAGCCAGCAGTGTAGAACAGAGGAGGCTGTGCAAGGTCCAGTAAGGGCCAACTGTACACTTGACTGGGAGCAGCCTTGGGCTGGTCTCTGTCTGAAGACGCCTCAGCAACTGAGAAAGCAATGCTGAGACAAAGAGTAGACATGGGCAAGCCACCCAGAAAGCTGCTGGGAAGTGAATTGAGTGAATCATTCGGCGAGTCAGTGAGTCAGCCAGTCAGTCATGATGAGCAGAGTCACGAGGCGATCGAACGAGGAAAAATATCCTGTGCTGCCACCGCGTGGTCGTGGCCCCTCCTCCTTCCACGAAGCCGGCGATCGATTGATTATGCCTAGATTGCCCGCGAAGGGGGCGGCTGGGTCCTCAACCGTGAGTTTTGCGGATCCTAAGGAAGACTGACAGTGGCCGGCCTCCCGCCCGCTTGAACTGGCCCGACCCATCCAAAAAAGAAATAAAAACGACCACCTAATTAACTAAGTGAATCACTGGTGTTCACTGAGTCCGTCAGTAAATAGCAGCGCAGTGAAGGTCAAATGGTTAGGTCTGAGTGAGCACTGGGAAAACGTGAAGTGTCCTGGGCTTGCGAGCCCCGAGGTTTGCTGTGTGATTGCATGAACTGGAAATGAAAAATGCAAAGCTTAAAAATACGAAATGCTGTTATAAAAAATATAGGTGGAAAGAGGGATAAGTACGTAGACGCTGATATAGATAGATGTAGAGTTAGAGAAGTACACAGATACACCTGTGAGTGTCGATCCTGCCTTCGATCCCCGGCGTTCGCTGTGTGATCGCATGAACGCAAGATGAGACAGAACGATTGAACGCACAGAACTTTCTCACATGAATAAGACAGATAGTTAGGTCGATACACGTAGACCGACAGGACTCTGTGTCTCGAGCCTGCGTGCTGTGACGTTTGCCGTTCGATTGCAGGAATAAAAAAACACAGGAAAAAAAAATCGAAATCCAGAATGTTGACAAAGATATCAATCAGACTGCGTGTGTCGGGCCTGCGACGGTGACGTTTGCAGTGGGTTGGATCACATGAAATCTATACCTAAGAAAGCGTATATAGGTGTGACGAATGTATGGTGACTGTTGGTAGTTCACAGACGAGATTAGAGTGTGTACCTGTGCTTTTTTGTCAGTGCCTCTTTTCTCGTCCGTGAACCGCACCCTAAACCCCTAACACCTAAGTAAGTAACCCAAAGCCTGCTTCATGGTGGGGGTCAGGATTATTGTTTTAGTGTTAGGGAGACGGGGCGGGGGGGCGGGGTGAGGGAGGGCGCAGCATTGACGTCATAGACTATGCGACCGATCGTAAAGGTCGTCGCAGGCCTTTTTTAGGCACGCCAAAAGGGACGGACGGATCCCTCACGGACTTGCTGTTGAGATGAGTGGATGGATGCATGCATGCATGGATGGATGGATGGCTGTCAGAGAAGACTGGTGCCGGCTCCGCCCTACTTAGGGCGGGTGCTGCGTGGCGTGCACTTTCCTTCGTCCCTGCCCTCCCTCGGCCGCTGGGCTCCGGCAAAAGTGTGGGCAAAGGCGGCCGGCGGCGGGAGAAAATTACGTAAATGAGATAAGTGGTATGAATTTTGGAGATCGGGAGGGTTAGGGTGAAAAAGCTAATAAGCCTCTGCCGCATTCAGAGAATGGCTATGGTCAGGATAAGGCGGGGGGTTTCTCTTGTCGGCCTGGATTTGTTAATTTATATGTTTACATATTTATTTAATGTTTGTATTTGCTTAGGGGGTTGGCTACAGTGCTAGAAAACGCAGAAAATTGAACAGATTTTGGGAGTGGTTCATTCAGAGTTCTTTACTGAGTCACAGACTGTAGTAGGGCTAGGAAAAGTCTGTTAGAAGAATCTCCATGTTTGCGTTCCGGTCACAACGATGAAATGTAATGCCAGCCTGCGAATGACTGCAGCCTTTGTGTACTTAATTGCGATCGGAGCTCGGTGTCTTCAGCCTTTTCCTCGTCTTTCCCAGGTCCTGCCGCGAGCAGCCCTGCACGCATGTTTTCAATTTCCAGTTTAAATGGCTCCCCAAAGTTCACTGGCAGAGATGATGCTGAGATCATCTGAGGTACATACGGCTGTCGAGAAATAATTTTTTTTCCCTTAGACGTAGCTTCCTTCCTTAGGGTTTATAAAGAGATTGTAAATAATCGAGTGAGGGCTTTATTTTTATCTTTAAGGCATATATTTTAAAAAATCACTGCAATATGTTTCCAGCTTGAGCTTTGATGTCTATGCACTCAGTGTAAGTTAAAACACTGCTTAGGGGAAAAGCTTCACCAGCCACTCTATCCCACCCACATACCTTTGGTGCTTTGTCATTGGTAATTTTGATCATGTTGTCTCCCTCTTTTTTTTTTTTAATTTCTCTCAGATTCCCTTATTCTCCCGATCCCCACTTTTTTAAAAACTTGTTTTGAGGTAGATTCTTCTCCCAAATTTATTATTAATTTCAATCCATGACACGTTTTCTTATTTACATCTCCCCTGATTGAGGAAAGTGTCTCTTTTCTCTTTTTTTTTTTTAATTTTTTTTTGATAGATGCAGAGGCCCGTAGAACTGATAGTAATTTATGTGACAAAATCGTCTGTATCATCCTAAATCTTAAGTGAGGTTTTAAGAAACAGCAGAAAAAAATTTTGAAATGTTCAGTACCCAAGGACAGAATGTCCTTCCGAGCTACACTTATTTCAAACTGTTTTTCTTTAACCTGTAATAATTTGGTTATTTACAAAAGACCAAAAAAAAAGAAAGAAAGAAAGAAAAGAAAAAAACTCTATGTTTTTGGATATATTCTTGTTGGTTGGGTTGGTATCAAAACTACCACTTAAAACAGTTTTCTTCCTTCTAGGTTTTGAGGTTCTAGGTAGTCATGTTAAATACAGCTACTTAGGGACCTATATATGAATGAACAGAATGATGACTTCTTTTTTAAATGAGGGACTGTGAATAGTGTATTCAGCTAGGCTTCTTAATGCCAAAGGACATCCTTAGCAGAATATTCCCGAGTAATGTGGTTCACTTGATCCATTTTTTATTCGTTGTGCATGAATGACATGTTTTGTTGGAAATGAGTGCTGTTTTTATGTATCACAGCTTTTATTGAAGAGATACTTACTGTTCTTTTTTTATCTTTTATTTTATTTTTTATTTATTTTTTGACAGTTCTGCTGCCAGCAGTGCAGTTTCAAAGCTACCTGACAGAGTTTTCAAGATGCCTGTCGATTATTACTACAGCGACAAGATTTTGACTGATGTCTTGAAATTCCAGCATTTCTACACCCACTTATTGAGTACAGTTTAGGGTTAGGGTCTAGAAAGATAACGAGTTGTGTTCCTGTGTGTGTTTGACGATGTTCTGTAATATAGCGTGAAAATTTCATCTCAAGAAACACTGGGTAAGAATAAAAGTCTGTTAGCCATTTGTTGTGTCTTAGTGAAAAGACAGATGATTTAATTATACTTGTAGGCCTTTACACCTAGAGGGGCTTATGGGATTGGGGAAGGAAGTATGTAAATCAACATGCTGCACTGGTCGAGCAGTACCTTTCCCCCCGTCAGGAGGATAAGGGCTCCACCTGACCTCAGCTTTGTCCTTTTTTTCTTTATTTTTCTCATCCTCTTGCCATCCTTCTCCCCAAGAACCTCAGAAGCCACCTTGAGTTGCGGCATATGGCACCAGAAGATGGATAGGGTGAGCGATTGAGAGTGAGGGGACACTTCTCGTGTGTGCAACTAGGGGGCGAAATGCATTGGTATAGTGGAGGTCAGTAGTCATCACTGGAGTGTATTGATACTGGCTTCATCAGGTGTAAAGAGTGGGGCAATGAAACGCCCTTATTCTCTAGGGCCAGTTATAAATTGGCCCGAGAGAAACCCCTTCCCTTCCCAGAAAAAAGAAAAACAAAAAAAAGCTAAAGACTTAAGACTTGAGAGGAGCCAAAGAGACAAACAGGCTTAAGAGAATGCAAAGGGAAAACTGGCTTACAAGAAACCAGTGCAAGGAAATGTATCGATTTTACCAGTTGTTAGATATGGGGCAGATACATTCTAAGGAGTCACAGATGTGTATGGAACTGTTGGTTGTGTGCTTGATTTTTGTGGTGGATTTGGCTTAGACAGGGTCTTAATAATAATAAGCTTCTTGGGACAGCAAGTGACCTGTAAAACTTCTAAAAAGTCAACATTTGATTTCACGCCTTGGTAATAGTCTGGCTCCAGTATATCACTGTCTCAGTATGACTCTGCAGTGAGTCTCAATATCTGGTAGTGTAAATTCTCAGTCTGTTGTTTTCAGAATCGTTGACATCAGGCGTACTTGCTTCACAGTCACGATCAATGTAACTCTACATTTGTTTAGGTTTTCAAAATTTATTTATTTATTTATTTTGCTTTCTTCAGTCAGTCAGTTTTAGTTTTCAATTCACCAACACTACACAGCTTGCTAAACTTCTTGAGTTTGTTTCCAGAAGAAGGAACTGTAAATTTACATACTTGGGAGCAAATGGGAAAACAGCTTTAAGCAACCGTAGTGAAAAAGCAAGCAAACCAACACAAATCTACCTGGACCTCTACAGGCTTTAAAAGGGTTATTTAACAGGGAGAAACTGCTGCTTTCTGCTCCTCTTACTACTTCTCACAGGCCGGGGAAAAGGGAAGGAAGGAGAGAGGGAGGGAACCAAAGAGCTCCACCAGCCTGGAGCTGGACCAGGCAAGGAAGAGAAACAATGTTGCTTGTTTCAGCTGCAGGGGCAAAATGGGCTAGGGTTCTAATGCAATGTAATATACTGTTGAGAGACTTAATATTGGTTCTTAAGGACTCTTAAATCTGTGTTTTAAAAGTTCAAAATGTTAAAAATGAGCATGCTTTTGTAGCTAGAAGCCAGTCAAAAGCCATGTGTCTGGTTGCCAAGGTGACTGTGGTGGTTGGGTGTGGCTGGTACATTGTACATGACCTGAAGTTTGGAAGCTGGGCTGAATGACTGGGGTGCTTGGGGTTCTTATTTTGTAAACATTCTGGTGGTACTCTGCAGGAGTAGGGCACAGAGATAGTGTGCGTGCTGCCTGCTTATAATGCAGGGGAGGAAAAGGAGGCTTTTGCTTCCCTTGCTTGGTTCCAGCTACTCTTGCTTGGTGTCTTCCACTACCACGAACTGTTACTCCCTCAGACACTGTTCAACAGGGTTCCCTCAGAATGTTTCTGCCTTTTGCAAACAATCCCATTTAACCCAGATACAGGCTAAAATGGTAAACTTGCTCAAAATTTAATTAGAAAGACAAAAAGGGGGGGAGGTATTTTACTTAGACATCTTTGGGCAGTAAGTACGATTAAAAGTTTAAACCCTCCTGAGGATGGAACTACAGCAGCAGCAAGACAATTCAGTCAGGTAAAGAAAGAAGTAAGGAAGGGTCCTTCAGAGAGATCTTCATACTGGGCAATGGAAGAGACCCAGCTCGCCTAATTTGGGGTCTAGGGTATGCTTATGTTTTTCCAGGAAGTGCTAAGTGAGCTATCGAGGTGCCACCATGTATGTGCCATCCAGTCGCATCATGGATCCAAACCCAGAGAAGAACTTGATTCCACCTCTCAGGAAGCTGATGCTACCTCAGTCAGTCCTAGGACCGAGATGTCTCAGAGACCATACCACAACCGATACAGAAAAAGATGAAGCTGGAACCCACTTTAATTGATCCGAGGTGCCCAGAAGATGGTAACCAAAAATAAAACCAAAGGTCTAAATAGATGATAAGAGTGTATGCTAAGTCCTATGCCAAAAGTATATGTTACTTATAGATTTTGTCCTTTCTAAATTGTTTTATGAGAGATTTCTGCCAACTGACCTACAACGAATCTGACTATAGTGACAGAGTCTACAATTGTACAAGATTTGTGTGATTCGATTTGGCTAAAACATAGCTGAATGCACTCTGATCATGTAAGATGTCAGTCAGTCTGTGTATGAATCTTTTTATTCTGTTTGTCAAGCAGTTGTTAGGAGTGGACTGAGCTAGCGATCGTTCTCGTTCATATCTATGGAGCAGAACACACAAGTGCCCATACAGGAGTGCCCAAGTATTGTAATCCCAAATTTTGTGTACAGTCATCCAAGTATCGTAATCCCTTTTCCAGTCTTCCTTATAACCCAAAAAGTTATATTTATAATCCCATTGAGACGTTATTGGAATCCTGGCAGGTTAATTACAATCTACTACCTCCAATGCAACCATGGAGAGTAAAGACACCAAGACATATTCCAAGTTAAGGGCAGCCAAGGGGTCCTAAGTCCAGTCCTTTTGAGGATACGCAGACAAAGGCCTGGATCTGAGGCCTCTCCTAGAATTTGTTATCTTGTAAAGAAGGGTGGCTCAGGAATTCGTGACAGTGAGGGGGAAATACATGAGTAACTTGAGCTGGCCAGCCAGGTGGGGAGAAAAGCATCTCTGCAAAATGCAGAGATAAGGGTATGCAGAAGGATCAATTTGCATAATTCAATTAAGGTAGCAACTGAGTTGTTCTAGGAGGCTGTTGCTTTGGTTTCTGATATGTAAACTTGTGCCCTGGGGACTCATAGCCTCTTTACCTTGAGGCTCATATCCAGTTGACATTCCTGCAGCTGATGGCTCTACCATCCTGCTGTGCTCATATATTTTACAGAGAGCACTAAGTGAAGAAACAGGAGACAGTCTGATGGCTTCAGAGATTACACCAGTACACCTCAGCTGGTACTGGTGTACCTTTGCAATGCTCAGAGCCAGTGAAGAGAAGGAAATACCATAGTCAGCTCTGTACATATCGGTATAAGGAAATAAGTCACCATATAATCAAAGCTGCAGCAGTTCTGCATTCAGGGGGAGTCACTCAAGTTGTCTTCCACACCCAAATGGCATGGAGCGCCTGAGAAACACCCTGAGGGCACAGGGTGCCCAGAGGTGACGGGTGTGCCAACCCCTGAGGACACGGGGTATAAGAAGTGAGTTAGTTCAGTGAAAGGGGGCATGATACAAGTGTGTAAATAGCCCCCTGGGAACTTAGAGAATTCTTGTGGGCACTGACAACTCTGCCTTTGATTCTGTGTGGGTTCCACTCTGTACAGATCATCTGTCCATGTCACCAAAGGTTAATTTGGGTAATGAACTTACTTAAAAAACATGCTTTTACCTGGGTTCCCAGTTAGTTTAGGTAATGCTAAAATGGGTTGTGTAAATGTAATATGCGCTGTTGCTTATTATAACTTGAGAGTCTCTAGTTACTCAAATAATATGCTAAATGTTATGATTGGATTTTTAAGTAAAAAAAAAAAATTATTAAGATGATTAAACCAAATCCCTTAGGTTGGGGGTAGATTATTGGATAGGACTTCCATGAATGAATTAGAAAGTGGCCACCTGGCACCATTTACCCAGCTCTTTTTCACTGATTGGAGGCCCCGGTGATCTCTATAGTATTACGGGAGACACCCCAACAGAAGTTACAAAGATAGATATATTACCGTAATATGTTCACATTGGTCATTGTCAAAAGAAGTAATGCGGTAAAGTTTTTGATTTAAAGATGCCATGCAAAGGTTTTCACATGGCTATGACAGACAGTTATAAACCTCATAGTGTATCGGTGGACTCATGCTTCCAGAAGTCCAGGCTTTCCAACACTGTAAAACAGGGATTGATTGTTTACAGTGAATAGAATACTGTTTCAGATTCAGACCTCTGCCTGTAACAAAACTTACAAGACGTACATCCCACTAAAGGTAATCGGGTAAAAGCTTCTCAGGTATCAGATACAGAGGATTGACTAAAAGTAGATATTGGATGTCACAATGGAAGTTCAGGTGTGTTACAAAATAAATGTCACTGTGCTTGTCACGCTATAATGTGTATGGGTTTTGATTTCTAATTTTCTGTATAAACTATATAACTGTTAACATTTACAGGTATTCAAATGTTAAAACATTGATGGTTGTTAAAAAATAATGGTTCTGTTTTATATTGAGATGTTTAATGTTTAGATAAGATGATTAATGTTAAGCTCACTGCCTCTAACACACTGTACTGTTATCAATCTTTTCTTCTGGATGTTTGACAACTGAGTTTTAAAGACCAAAAATTAGAGAGATGGACTAAGAGGCTAGCCAATATTTTGGACCTCACTCTGTGAGGTAAATGAGGACCCCTAGACTTCAGAGAAGCTCTGCTGTGACATCCAATACTCAGTGGGTGTCCCTGGTCATCTGATTGAGGACACTAGACCACAGAGGAAAGCGATCATCAGTGTGTGGTGTGCCTAAGGAGAGTCACCAGGAGGGAGAAAAAAACCTCCCAGGCTTTCACAGAAAGCAACTTGGTCATGCTATGGCTGTGACTCATCCAAGTGGCCGACACTGACAAGAAGTAAGAATTGCTATGCATGGTTCCTAGGTATTCCCAAGGAGACTTAGCTGACCTTGATAAATCACCAAAAAACCTGAGTGGTTTTAGAACAAGTCTCACCTTAACTTAGTCTTGTACGTCCTGCAGAAAACACAACTACTAGATGTCTATTTAAAAAAAAAAAAAAGCTAAAGTAGTATTTTATAAAAGAAGCACAAATCCCTGATACCTTTTGACAATTGCCAGGTACACTGGCAGCAGTCTACTGTTACGGGTTCATGGACTACACAGGGGTTCCATTGCAGAACGCACGGACTTAAAATCCCTGGACTGCACTTAAAATAACGAGAGCTACAGTTCTCCAGCCCAGCTTCTCCAGCTTCACTGACCACCCATCCTGTGCTACAGCAAAACAAAAATGAGGGATGTGCGGGAGGGAGCCGTGGAAGCTGGAGATGGATCTCGTGTTGGCTAAAGCAAGGCCAGCCCAGGAAAAAATAAAAATCAGACCAAAACAAGCCGAGTAAGCAAGTTGTTCCAGCACCCAGCAGGCAGGAGGCCCAGGCCTGCCAGGCAGACAAGTTGCTAGGAAGTTAGGGTTGCGGTTCACTTTCTTTTTTGGGAGTGTATAGAGCATACAAATCAACATGCTGCCTTGGGTGAACAGCACCTTTCCTCCCACCAGGAGGATAAGGGCTTCACCTGACCCCAGCTTTGTGTTTTCTTTTTCTCATGGTCCATCACCCCAAGAACCTCAGATGCCGCAATGGGTTGTGGAACATAAAAATGTAACAATAAAAATAAACACAATTACTATTTTTAAAAAAAGAAGACAATGGGATTCTGTGTACTAAGACCACGAACCTCCCAGAAACCCTAGATCCAGCCGCCTTCGTGACCACCACCAGGCTGAATTTGTTTCTCGGTTACTTTGTGTTTCTCGTTGCAGACGTGAAATACCTGACACCCAAAGTTTGTTACAGAAAGGAAGGGAGGAAGAAAGGAAAGGTTTATTTATTGATTAAAAGTTGGGAGGGAATTTTCTCGGTCCATTCTCTGAGGGCTCCAAGAGTCGGGGTGCCCTGTCAGCGATGATGTAGATAAAGCAAGGAATGGGGGAACCTGGCACAAAAATATAGGTAAGACGCGCCTTTTTTTCTGCGGTTGCACAGCACACTCGGCTACACGCCTGGGCGAGAGTCAGCTACGTCTGACTACGCGAGGCTCGTGGAGGTGCCAGGGAAACAGGAACCCTAACATACCTTCCACCCCTGGCTCACCAGAGACTCGTGTACATACAACCAGGCAGGGCGGACTGGAGTCCCGGAGGCCCAGGCTGGCCCTCTGCGGCGGCCTGCTCTCCAGGGGTCCAGCTCCCCCACGCTCTGCCCAGGGCGCTCTGCTCTGCCCAGAGCTCCTGCCACTCATTTGCTCCTTGTTCCGGGCTCTCCCAAGCCCTCGGGGTGGGGGTGGTCTCCGCGGCCTGCGCCTTTGGGCTGCACTGCCCTCTCTAGCTCGGGGGCACAATCCCTGGCCTCCCAGGCCCCCTGAAAGCGCGGTGGAAGCGGCCTCACCCTCAAGCTGTGCGCTTTGCTTGCACTTAAAATGCGTGCGGCGTGGGTCCCGCCAAAGCGCGCAGCCTGCGCCGCGGCAGTCAGCTGGACACTAGGCGGCCCTGCCCGTTGCCGGCCGCAGGTGTCCACTGCGCGGATCGCTGACCTCTGCGGCGCTGCTCGTAGCGGGGTGAAAAGCGTCTCGGGGCCACCGCCGTCCTGGGATGCGGCGTGGCCACGGACACTCTGGCCTCCCTTGCCACCATGGTAAACTGGGTCAGAGCTCCCAACAGTAGCCAGGCCACCCTTTCCACGGCTGACTGCCTCGAGATTTCTTTGGCCCGGCAACGTATTACTCGTATGTTTGTGGTGACGGAAACCTGAGGCGAGAGGATTTCAAGTTTCTTTTTTGTGTGTTTTGGCTTGGACTTTTTGAGGTAGGGTCTTGCTGTGTATTCCAGGCTGTCCTCAAACTTGCAGCGATCCTCCTGTCTCAGCCTACAGGCATGTACCACCATGCCTGGCATGGAGGATTACAGGTTTGAGGCCCACCTAGGCAACTTAGTGAAACCCTGCCTCAAAATAAAGAGGAGCTGGGGGTGTAACTTAGTGGTACAGGGCCCTGGGTTTGATTCCTGTAACTTCTCCCCCAAATTAAACTATAGCACATGTGATTATGTATGGTGCATAATACCTAAAAATGATAATTAAATGACTGTCACTTTTTTGTATTTACAGTACTACTTTTTCATCATTGTTAAAGTTTTTATTAGTACATTTGCAGTACAAAATTGCATTAATCATGGAAAGCCAATAGATGTACATAACACATCTTCACTCTCCTTTCACAAGACATTTGAATTAGAGCTTCTGTGGGTTTCTGCAGGATAATCTAAGAAGAGACCATCGTCTGGAGAGTTATCAAAATCCAGCTGCCCTGGGTGGGAAGGTGATGTGCACTAGAGAGGCCATAGGAAAAAGAGGAAAGGAAAGGGCTGCCTGATAGTAGCAAGGCCTGACAGATGAGCAATTATCAGTAAACCAAGGTAAGCTTCCAAGTTTTCTTTCATGGTAGCTGTAAAATTTATGATCCAGCATGGAATGATGGTACATGCCTGTAATCCTAGCACTTGGGAAGCTGAGGCAGGAGGATTACTGTGAGTTCAGAGTCAGCGTGGGCTACATAGTTCAAGGGTAGCCTCAACTAAATAATGAGACCCCTTCTCAAAAAAAAAATATGATCCAACCAAGGAAAACAAAATTTAAAAAATTAGGGCTGGGGATACAGCTCAGTGACTGAACCTGTGCTTAGCATCTAAGTTACAGGAGAGGCCCTGGAAAGTTTTGTCCTCAGCAAGGCAAAAATGTGATAAATAAAAGAATAATTATGTTGGTAGTTGGGGACATTTTTTTAGTTTATAAAGCCTAAGGCAATTATCATCCTGTAAATTTAACTAGGAGAATACAGTTTAATGGTTTCGTTATCTCCCACTAGATTCTTCCTCTGAATTTTTATACAATTGCTTGAGTCATGCATTTCATATTAAATGACATATTCTCAGCGATCATTCCATGTGAATATATCTTGTTTTCTTTCCAAAGCAAATTTCATTCTCCAGGAGAAGATCCCCATTTCACCCTCACAGTCTTCACCTTCATGTTCGGTGTCTCTTGGTCACATTCCGCACAGCTCATTCCTTAGCACTATCAGTGTCTCCTGCTGACTGATACACCTTACTCACACACGTGAGTCCGACAGTGTTTGGAAATACAAAGGACAGATTAAAATTATAATCAACATTTGAAGGGATGAAAGGTCATGGTGCCATTAAAATAAAGGGAATTAGAAGGAACATTGAAACTTAAACACAAGAAGAGGAGGAGGAGGAGATAAAGATAGCCTGGTGACACACATGCCTGTAATCCCAGTATTGGGGAGGCCGAAGCAGGAAAACTCCAAGTTCAAGCCCAGCCTGGGCAACTTACTGAGGCCTGATCTCAAAATGAAAATGAAAAAGTAAAGGCTGGAGGAGCTGGGGATTTAGCTCAGCGGCATAAGTGCCTGCCTTGCAAGCACGAGGTCGTGAGTTTGATCCCCGGTACTGATTAAAAAAATAAAAATGAAAATAAAGGCTGGGATGTAGTTAAGTGGGAAAGCCCTGGGTTCAATCCCAGTATTACCAAAAAAGATTTTTTTTTAAATGTCAAAACATCCAGAAAAATAACATTACAAAGAGGAAATGGGTTATACACAAAGGAGCCACATACCCACCTGGAAGCTGGCATATAATCAACTGTCTCATACCCAAACTACAGAATGTAAAGGTAAACTAAAGGGCCATCTTTCTCTCTCACACACAAGGTCTGTGAAAATTCACTTCTCATATAGTTTTTCTCAGGAAGCTAATTAAGAACATATTTCAGGGCTGGGGATTTAGCTCAGTGGCTTGAGCGCCTGCCTGGCAAGTGTGAGGTCCTGAGTTTGATCCCTGGTACAAAAAAAAAAAAAAAAAAGAACATATTTCATCAAATCAAAGAAGGGAATGGCAGGAGAGGCAAGAAACAGAGGAATCAACATGGAAGAGAAAAGGACAAAATCACTAAGAAAACTGTAAAAGAAATCCCAGGGCCAGGCACACTGATACAGACTTGCAATCTCGGCACTTGGGAGGCTGAGGCAGGAGGATCCTGAGTTCAAGATAAGCCAGAACCACATAGAGGCCTTCTATCAAATGAATAGGAAAAGTAATGAAATAAAAATAAGGAAAGAAGGGCAAAGTAAAAGTGAGAAAAGAAGGAAAAAGTGGAAACAAAACTTTAGTAAATGAGGGAGGAGAGGAGTTGAAGGGAAGGTAGGGGATGAAAAAATCCAAGTTATATATTGAAGAAAAAATAAATAAATAAAATTTCAAGATGGCAGGTCTTGGGCCAGGGATTTAGCTCAGTGGCATAAGCACCTGCCTGACAAGCATGAGGTCATGAGTTTGATCCCCAGTACCAAAAAAAAAAAAAAAGGCAAGTCTGATATAAGCTCACAAAACAGTAATAAGTCCCAATCAAAGCAAGGTAAAGGTGTCACAGGAAGGAGGTCCCCAAGCTTAAAGTAGACTAAAATAATTTAAGTCTGTGACTCTTAATGGTAGATAGAAAATGACACAAATAAGCAAAATGATGATGCAATAATTAATTTCAGAAAAAATATGTTCAACAAGAAAAGCACAATATTTGACTTAGTAGTAAAGATTCACACAACTATAATGCTTTTAAATTACTTTAATAAAACATTATGGAACATCTGGGTGTGGTGGCACATGCCTGTGACCCCAGCACTCAGGAAGCTGAGGCAGGAAGATTGCTGCAAGTTCAAGGACAGCCTGGGCTACATAGTGAGTTCAAGGCCAGCCTGAACCGCATATGGAGACCCTGTCTTTTTTTTTTTTTTTGGTGTGGAGCATACAACTCTTTTTTTTTTTTTTTTTTTTTTTTGGTACCAAGGATCAAACTCACCACTTCATGCTTGCCAGGCAGGCGCTTAAGCCACTGAGCTAAATCCCCAGTCCCGAGGATTGCACTCATGACCTTGAGTTTGCCAAGCAGGCACTTACACTGCTGAGCTAAATTCCTGGCCCCCAGAGACCCTTAAAATGTGAAATAGCTGGGAAGTTGGAGTAAGTGGAGGGAAAATGATGGGAGATAACTCATTTTCCTTGAAAATAAATAAGAAATATCTACAATTTTTTTTTCATTTTCTATATTCCTTTTTAGGGAGTGGTGGTTTTGAGGGAGGGTCTTGCTTAATTGCCTGCACTGGCCTGGAACTCAAGATCCTCCTGCCTCAGCCTCCTGAGGCACTGGTTTAAATATCTGTAATCTTTAAATGGAGAAATCGGAGTGTAATTGTGCTCCTCAGCCATGTGGGGAGAAAGAGCTAAGGAACAGCCATGAGCTGAAGAGGATTGCTTCTGAAGGACAGAACACAGAGTGTGGAAGGAGAGAGCAGAAAGCTGCTTTGTCTCTGTATAAACTACCCAACTTCTAATACCATTACATCTTTAACTTTGAAAAACAGTTTTTAAAATTTGGGTAGCGTGAAGACCAGGCCAGCCAGAAATGATGTACGTGCTGGTAATCCCGGAACTCAGGAGGCTAAGGCAGGAGGATCCCTGTGAGCTCAAGGCCAGTCTGAGTTATGTAGCAAGATCCTGCCTC
>PVJX010011290.1:0-54054 GCA_004027295.1 Dolichotis patagonum | reverse complement strand
GTGTCGGAAAATTTCAATTCCTTTATATTTACTTAGTCATGTTCGATGAGGTAATATGTGGTCTATTTTGTAAAATGTCCTGTGTACTGCAGAGAAGAATGTGTATTTTGATGTTGTGGGGTGGAACACTGTAGATGTATAAGTCTAGTTCTTCAAAAGGTGATAGTGTTCAAGGTAATGAAATTCATTTAAATTCTACATTTTTTGTTACTTATGGTTCGGAACCTAAAAATAATGTCCCTCAGCTCTGGAATTCCAAATAACTATCTTAAATGATCCTCAGAGTTAGGGCTGGCACTTGCCATGTTGTCCATCTGTGGTGGATTGACATCTGGTGGTCAACTTGTAACTCCCAGCTGAACCTAATCAGTGTAGTGCTGGGTGTGGAAGGTTCACCTGAGGACTGTTGCCAGCAGCATCAGAAGGAAAACTAAAGAGGAAGAGATGAAGCTGTTTGTTCTCTGGAGAAGCTCATTGTGCTGGCTTCCTGATATGCATTCAGCCATTTTCATCGTCAGAGCTCAGGACGTTGCTGCAACTGAGATGGCTGTGGAACTCTGGTCCTTATTTTGAGCATCACTTCCTGGCTCCAGTGAAGACCCCTCAGCTTACTGGCACAGACTTTCTGGCTTTCAGTACTGACCTTTGGGCTTCCAAGGGCAGATTCATGAAACAGACTTGCCTGAGACATTGTCATGGGCTCTAGGCCTCCAATTGAACTCATGGAGGCATTGTCATGGGCTCCAGGTTTTTGACTGGACTCATTCAGGACGTTGCCATGGGATCTAGGTCCTCAGTTGGATTCTTTGGTTCTTTAGTGTGTAGACAGATTTCCTGCACTTTTTTTTGTATTTGACTCCTTGGGTGACTATTGTAAAATAATCCTGTAAATTATGTGTCTTGTATGAAAATACCACATCTTTTTCATCCACTCTGTGGTTGATGGACAATGGAATATTATTATGCTATAAAAAGGATGATCCTTAGGCTTTTATGGGTAAATGAAGGAAAATTGAGGCTATCCCCATAAGTGAAATAAATCAGACTCAAGTTTATAAATATCATATTGTCTCTCTAGGATAAAAAATAATAATAAACTGAAAGAGTAATTAAACCCAAAATGTATAAGAGATATTGTGCTAATGAAAGAGAAAGAAGGTGCTCTAAGTGATATAACTGTATGTATATTTAAGTGTGAAAGATAACCACACTACTAAGTTTTTGTTAGCTCATCAAACAGAATTGTTTGTACTGTCATTGTTTGATTGTCTACTTTTTATGCTTTGATTTTGTGATGAGCAACTACTTCTAAGATAACAATATGCAATTTATCAACTATTGATTTCGTACTTTTTTTTGAAATTCTGCATTAATTCTACCCTTTTTTCTGTTTTGTTTTTTCTTTAAATAAAAAATTATGTGTCCTATATTAAATTTTTTCTTTGCAACTCTGACTACAGCACCATCATAGCCACGATTTACTTAGTGTAGGGTTAATGTGAGGAATGTAACTCCCAGTGGCTCTACCTTCATGCCAGTCACAGAACCATACAACGTGAGTGCCACAGGTAAAACTGCAGATAGTTTCCTGAAACTTTCCCCTTTCTCCCAGGGTCAGTGGCCTGGAGCAGAGCAATGTCTGGTTCTCGGTTGCTGAGCCAGCCTGTGATGTGGATTAAATTGGAATGTTTTTCTCCTCTCTGCAAAGATAATGCTCATGTCTCCAGTACCTCACTTCTGCAGCATTTCCTATCTCTTCTGCCACCTTCGCATACTGCTCAGAGTGTCTGCTCAGGTACAGGGAAGGCAGTGCCCCCTGAGTGGCTCCAAGCCACATTGTGTGTCTTCCATACACCAGCCCTGTGGGTAGCATTGTCTTTCCTCTTCACAGCTGCATCCAGGCAGGGGTCTGCTTGGGTTCACCCTTGTACTCACAGCTCTAAGCAAACTACTCCTGTAATAACTGTTGCTGAATGACCATGGAGTGAAATAAATGCATTCCCATTCCTTGGAAAGGCTGCATGGTGTTTAGTTTGGCAGAAGGGTGACTACAAGCATCTAGGTGTGGAGAAATGAAGTTTCCTCAGAAGCACAGGATACAGCCCCACCTGATGCTATGGACAGGGAAGCCATCTTGGCTAGGATGTGTGCTGAGCAGGAGGCTGAGTCCAGTTAGGGAGGACGCCTCTCATCTAAACAGAGACAAGAGCACTGGGGTTAGTTTGACATATCTTTGGATGTTTTTATTATCTCTGTAAACCAAAGTCCTGGAGTGTATCGGGGCTCAACGCCAGACTTTCACTATGAATAATGATCTTAAATGAAGCCTTTTGTGTTGATTATCTGATGATTCATTCTAAAGTAGCAGTCATCTGGAGCTCTGTGGAGAAAAGACACAGGATGTGTTCAGGTGGAACTTTTGATTCATGGCCTTTCTTTTGTGATTTATTATTCTAAGATACCCAATTGAAAAGCAAATAGTTTGACAGCTAGTGATAGGTTATTTTTCTTCCAGGTGAGCAAAGCCATGTCGACTGTGCTTGGAGACAAACTAAAAGTGAGAAGGGAGAAATATTGCTCCTTATGATCCATCTGGAAGTGAGACTAACTAGACATGAGAGGCTTTTTATGTACAGAACTATTTGCTGAATCTTTTATTCCTTTCACAAATAACTAGATAAACTGGCCCTTTACTAAACCCTCTGGAAGATTAACAAAGGCAGAAACAATGAGGAGCTCTTACCCAGAGCCCATATGTTTGCTGGAAATGACTGCGGAGTGGTGAAGAGGCTTCACAATAAAGCACACTAAAGTAAAGTAACAAAGCACACTGAACGGAGAAAGAGTGAGAGAGGGTCCACACTGGCTGGCAGTTAGCAGGAAGTCTCCAGAGGGACCTGACTGGAGGCAGGCATCCACAGGATGCTGGGGGCTGGTAGACAAGGTGGGTGGAGGTAATTACAGAATTCCAGAATCGTGAGTGTCTTGAGGTTATTTTGGGAATTCTGAAGAGACAAATAGGGTAGAGAAGTATAAAACCATACTAATATATTTTAAGACATCTAAATAAATGGAAATACAGATTATTTCACAGAGAAGAATATTGCAATAATACAGATGCTAGCAAAATTTATTCATTTCATTGGCAATTTTGCAAGGTCTTGTCTATTAAAAATGTGTTTTTACTATATATATTTAAGGTATTCTACATGATGCAATAGGTATATATATAGAAGGTATGTTCAGAACTGTAGTGAATGTTTATATTTAAAGTTTTATTATAGTAAAACATACACTGCCACTCAAAATACCCTCACTTTGTAACGTTGTTATCTACTCACCATCCTCCATGTCTGTCCATCATCTTTCTACCTTTTCTCCAACACCACTCTCTTCTATTTCCCTTCAAACCCATTATTAGACCCAATTAGCATTCTTATAATTTCTTTTGTCTTTCTTTCTTTTGTGATTTATTATTCCAAGATACTCATTGAAAAGCAATTTCAATTGCTTTCTTTCTTTCTTTCTTTCTTTGTTTCTTTCTTTCCTTTCTTCCTTCCTTCCTTCCTTTCTTCCTTCTGTCCTTCCATTCTTTAAAGTTTATACATATGTGAGAAAATGTGACATTAATTATTCTTTGTCTGGCTTTTCCTGTTTGACAAAATGATCTCTAGTTCCATGTATTTTCCTGAAAATGACCAGATATTATACTTTTAATGACTATATGCCCTTGTGCATATATACAGCATTTTCTTTATCAATTCATCTATTGAAGAGCATCTACTATATTAGTAATTATAAAAACTGTTTACACACTTTCAAATTGGTACTATAGTTTGGATGAGTCCTTCCCATGTATTAAAGGCTGCTTCCAAGTGGTGATGTAGGGGTGAACCCTCGGGAGGCCAAGTCTTCTGGGACGGCTCTGGGTAACTGGGAGGACATACTCAAGTGCACTGACCAACACAGACCCCGCCCTTCCTGCTTTCTAGACCATGAAGTGAGTAGGGGTTTTGGTGTTGCTGTTGATGTTTTTAATTAATTTTATTGGTACACTTTTGGTATACATACTGATCACATTCATCATGGGAGATTTGTACCTCTGCATTGTTTATCCTGATTCTCTTTTTTTCCCACACCATTATCCTTCCTTCCTTTCAACTCCTTTCACCCTTTCTATTTGCAAAACCTTTGTTTCCATTATCTTTTTTCCCTCTTCCCTTTCTTCTCCCCCCCCCCCCGCTTGTTCCCATTCCGATTTGAACATTTTCTTTCTACTCCCCAATATCTATCATCTGTTTTGGCCCTTATTTAATGTTGTAGTTTGAAGTGAGTAGATAGCTCACTAAATCTACTTTCAATGATATACTGCCCTCACTAGAGGCAGAAAGTTAGGGCCATTGAATCTTAGATCTGACCATTCAGAATTGTGAGCTAAAAACAGCTTTATCTGTGTGAGTGAATTCCCTTAAGCTTTTCATTATAGCAATGGAAAGTTGATTAATATAATCATGCAGTTTATTTCTCCACTATTGAGTTGTATGTCTTCTTTTTAATTTTGGATAATAAACCCTTATCAAATATAGGTTTTGTGAATATTTTTTCACAATAAGTAGGCTGCCATTACATTGTGTTGATTCTTTTCTCAGAGGATTTGATAATATGATTGTAAAATTTATTTAGACCAGCAAAGCACCAAGAATAGCCAAGAATTTATGAAGGGGGAAGATTTGCTCTACAGATACTAGGACTATTTATAAAGCCATAGTGAGGAAGAAAGTTTCTGAGTCCAGAGATAAACAAATAAGACAGAGGTACAGAATAGAGAGCAGAGATCAAATCTACATCTTGAAAGGCCCTGTCAACAACAGAACATGAGGTTAATTTGACACTAAATGTTGATTTTAAATAGCAACTTAAAGAGATGTTTAATGATGTGACTAACAAGAGTGAATCTCTTTCACTATGAGTTCTATTTCCCAGCAACAAAGGAAGTTGTCATTGAATTAGTCAATGTTTATTTAAAAATTTATTTTTAAATTTTAATATTTAATTCTCAACTGTTTTTCATTTTGTTTTAACTATATAATTTAAATTTATTTATTTAGACATCTTCTTTAGACATCTGACCTTATTTAGACATCTTTAAATATCAAGTCCCTGGTGAATCTTGTTCTGAGCCCCTGTGGCAAATGTATTGTGGGTCCTATAAATTTTCCATGTACAAAAATCATAATGAATGTCATTTATTTTTCCCAACTGTATTTTCCCTTCCAGAGAGTGAGCTCATCACAAGAAGAGGGGCTGTCTTCTTGAATTTGTGTCACTTTGGCTGGATGAGGCATTAGCTTGTGGTAAGTGTTGTGTTAATTTTTATTAAAAGGTTGAAAGGGAGAGTGGGTCTCTCCAAGGTGGTTAGGATGAAGTGCTTTCTGAATGTAGGGACAGGTCCTGGAATGTTACTTTGGGAATTATTTCCAGCTCTGTTTTATAATTCAGTGATGAAATGGGAGTGAGAGACATTAGAGACTAGATAAGTAAAAACAAATAAAAATTCAGTTCATCCAGAAAACATTTCCTGTTCAGTTGAAGTCATTTTAGAAGCACATCCTTGATTCTTAGTACTGAGCTAGTAATTTCACAACAGCAAGAAGAAAGTCATGTTTTCCATTGCTGCTCTGCAACAAATCACATTAATTTATATGCATGTGAGTAGGAATGCAAGGTATCTTGAAATTCTCAGCAAAGTGATTTCTCAATGACAAGAGGATAACACAATCGGATACTAGAAAGGAAAGTTGAGTACTGCTCTAATAGACATTTCTGAGAACTGCAAGAGATCTGTTTTTACCTAAGACTCAGAGAGAAAGGTACTTCACAGGACCACAGCAGAGACTGAAGCAGGAAGAAGTCCAATGTGTTGGTTTGAGATACATCTATGAGTCCCCAGAAGGGACTTTTCCGTCCCCTTTCAAACAACTTGCTCATTCATCCATACCTGCTCCTCTAATTATATTTCCATAAATGGAATTGTATTAGTCACTTTTCTGTTGCTGGGACAAAATGCCTGCCATACATGACTTAAAGTGGGAGAAGTTTACTTTTGCATATAATTTCAGGGGTTTCAGCCCATGGTTAACTGGCTCCATCACGGTGGAAGGGTGGAGAGGGTGAAAGCTAGATATTTCATGGCAACCAAGTAGAGAAAGCAGGAGAGCCCGAGAAAAGATATATACTTCAGAGGGATGCACCTAATGACCTACTTCTCAAACCAGTGCCACCGCCTGAGAACACATTCAACTATGAACTGATCAATCAATTAGCCTTTGGTTTGATTAGCATGCTCAATGCATGAGTCTTTGGAGGACAGTTTATTGCTAAGCCATAATAGAAACATAATAATTTTCTGAACCTGTCTGCATTTTAAGACATATTTATCTTTCCTACACTCCAGGATTTTATATGTTGCCAAATCAGTAGCTTATTTTTATGATGAAAAACTGTCATCTCTGGCCACATGGCTTAAATCATTATTTTAAATAATTGATATAATTTGAGTGCCAAAGCCATTTGAAGTGCTTTGCAAAATGGTATTTATCATCTGGACTATTCTACTTTCCATTAACTGAAGTGTGTCTATTATCAGAACACACCAACAATCATTCCAGATTATCACACTCATCGAGTGCTCAGGAGCATGGTGTGTGGGTTAAACAGAAGCTCTGAAGCCAGACTGCCTGACTTTGATTCCAGTTCTTCCACTCACGCTTTCTTGAACTTGGGCCTGACTTTGGACTCCTCTATGCCTCACTGTCCCTATCTGGAAAATGGTGATAATGATAATGAACATCCAATTATGAAGTCATTTCATGATTAGAACAACATAGTTTAGATTGAAAGCATGTGGAATAGCACTTAGAACAAAGGAAAGTTTGCGTGTGTAGTTATTCATTGATTTTTGGGGCAGTTTCACACTGTGTAGTTCAGGCTAGCCTTGAACCCACTGTGGACCCCAGGGAGTGTGTGAACTCATGGCAACCCTGAGTGCTGGCACACATGGTTGATAGCACACCCATGTGCCATCAGGGGTGGGTGTTTCTGTTATTGTTATAATTTTTGTTTGTGTTATTGTGGGATTTTGAAAGGATTCATACTGTCTTAATGTCAACATCTTTCACACTACTTGAAAGATCTCAGATAAGGATGGGAAGGAACTAAGGTGGAACCAAACATCTGTAGGAATTGTAATTTGAAAATAAAGCAAACATTGCCAATGAGTCATAGAAAGAGACGTTACAAAGACATAGAGGGGAGAAAAAAACCAATGTCTTTATTGGTATTGCTGTGCTTATACATGGTAAAGTATATTTTGTATATTTTATCTTTGAACATCTATAAATATTAAAGGTTAACAATCTTGTTAAAGTTAAGAATTTATAGATTTTCAGCTCCATTTTGACTCCATCTCTTTACTCATGTGGTAGTGTGTCATAAAATCACCACAAGAAATAAGTTTAAAAGTATGCTTTTATTTTCCCAAAACTTTATAGATGAGAATGGGAATGAACCGGGTTTGGCTCATGGGTTCTAACTGGACGACCTCTGACACGCAGCACCACAGGTACCGACTGTAGTTTTCAGCAACTTTGCTAACCTTGCTTGTTTAGATTTGCTGCCAAGTAAATGACTACTGGTAGCAGCCTCTGAATGTCTCCTTTGCCTTAAGTTTCCTGGCTCTTAATCCATGGGAGATCAATTGCTGAGCCCCACTTCTGCACTTTGACCTGCTGGAGCCCTTTGCTCTGACTTTTCCTCTGTTCAGGGCCTCAGTGGATAAGATGATGGTCCCAACCCTAGGAAGGTCAATCTGCTTTACTATGTCCATGCGTTCAAATGTGAATCTCATCCAGAAACACCTTCACAGACACTCCCAGAAATGACATTCAATCTATATAAGACACAGGCCAGTAGAGTCAACAGAGATTTACCATCTTATTCTGTTTTGGAAATTCTTGCCTTCTACTTGGTGTCTATTGTTGCGATTCCCTTTAATCTAAATTGGAGCTGACTCCCAGAACACACTCACTGTCTGTAACCTCCCAGTGCTCCCACAGACTCTGAATCACTGATGGGGAACCTTTTAGAAACCGAGCACCAAAATTGCAACCCAAAACTCACTCATATATCACAAAGTGGTAACACTGAAATTAAACCCAAATACTGACATTTTAGTTAAAAAAAAACTCATACATTAACATCCTTTGTCTTAAAAGAAAAATACAGCATCAGAGCTTTTGATACAAATAGCTTTTTATTGAAAGGTAAAAGTTTGCATTTGGTGTGCTTTTACACAATTAATGTGGTCACTGCTGTTTGTGCATGCTGACCCTTTTGTCAGCATGGCTAGCCCACCTTGTTGAGATTTGCTGCCAAGTAAATGACTACTGGTAGCAGCCTCTGAATGTCTCCTTTGCCTTAAGTTTCCTGGCTCTTAATCCATGGGAGATCAATGGCTAGCCCACCTGTCCTCAGAGAGGGCTTGGTATGCTCACTGTGGACATGTGCAAAGGGTTCGCCACCAGTGCTGCAGATGGTGCTTCCTTGGTTCAACCTCTATAATTAGCTAAGTCGTCTCAGAGTCACCTCTCACAACTCAAAAATAAAAATAAATTAATGAATGAAAAAGGTACTCTGATCATCAGGTTTCATCTTGATTCATAGCTTATTCTAGATATTTTCTTATTCTATCTTCTTTTTTGAAATTATTTTTTCTGAAAATCCAGTGCTTGAAGTTGAAATATCTGTGCATACACACACATGCACAGACATGCACATGGACTCACACAGGAGTGTAAGTGTAAATCTCTTGATTTCTAACTGCATTTAGTTAAAAGCAACAAAATGAAAGTGTGAAGAATCCATAAATATGAAAAAATGTCTCCTGAGAATGACAATACAGAACCAGTCATAATTTCTATCTCTGCCAGAAAACTGCCTGGCCAGAACTGATACATGGAGTGAGAAAAGTGCAAACTAATGGGTGACTGGTTAAATTCATCATCAATAATTCATTTAGAAATGAGTAGCAGAATAAGCTGAGAAATCTGAAAATGTCAAGAAGACAGACCTATTAAATGACTTTCCAACCGTTACCCAAGGTCAGAAGAAACATTAGCCTGAAATCACATAAGTTCTGGCTTTTCCTCTCCAATTTTAACAACAAGATGGCATGCTTGTTCTTCCAGGGACAGTCCTCCTTCT
This sequence comes from Dolichotis patagonum, assembly GCA_004027295.1. Lineage (NCBI taxonomy): Eukaryota > Metazoa > Chordata > Mammalia > Rodentia > Caviidae > Dolichotis > Dolichotis patagonum. The sequence goes on along the minus strand of PVJX010011290.1, from coordinate 44,793 downwards.
TAGAGGAATGAAAATAAACAAACCAAGAAATAAACAAATTTAATCCAGATTACCTTGGCTTCATCTGTTAAGAGGCATTTGCTTAGTAGAAGTCACAGCGGATGTGAATTATTCAATGCCCATCTCGGTCCCAAGATTAAAGATTTTTTAAAGCTAGGTATCAAGACCATTAATAATTGATGAAGCATTTGTAAACCCTTAGCGAATGAACAGTCCAGGGACACATTAATAAAACATCTTTAAAAATCTCTGTCTCTGTCTTTAAAAATCAGCTGTCTCTGGGATGATTCCCATCACATTCTCCAGAGCAGTGGAAACGGGCTGGCTGTTTATCCTCCCCCAGCTCACACCACTGCCTGGCACCTCTATCCAAGGTGAGACAGAGGGCAGAGGGGTTGATTTTCAGATCCCCACGCCATCTTTCCCATCGTCACGCCCACTCCTCCAGCTAAATCAAGGCTTCAGACCATTCCCAAACAAATAAATCCTTGGCCAAAACTGTTCTATTGGGTCACTAAATATAAATTCATAGATGGACCTTCTGACATTTTTATTTGCAAAGCAAAACATCTAAGGTCCTAGGGGAAGTGAAAGGCTAGGCATTTAGGAAGGTCCAGTGAGAGTCTTTACCCTGAGGTCACTGTACACATTCGATCCAGGCTGAAAGAGCAGCCAGGGTCACTGAACACCACAGCTTTAAGGCAGTTAAGTAGCTTTGCTCATCTTTTCACATGAAATAATGTAAAAGGTGTAAAAAACTATTTTCCTGACAAGACATGTTTCTTCTTAACAATGAGGAAAAATGTAGGCACAAGAAGGAAACTGCTATTGGCATATCAACCTTTCATGGTCCCCAGAAGTACAAGAGTTTTCCAAAATCTGAGTAAAAATAAGATGAAAATGCAAACATCAGGATTAGGAGAAGGAGAAGAGTTGGAGGGAACAATGTATCTGAAATGTGGCTTGATGTTACTGGCAAGGATTTCTTCATTGAGTAATTTCTCCCATGTCAAGGAACAGACTGGCCACCCTAGGTCTGGTGAAACATTCTGTCATCAGTGATATCTCCACACATGCAGTAACTACCAGCTGGATACATGACCTCAGAGGCATTGAGCTGATAATAGTATTACAGGACTTGAGTCATATTTCTCTAAATATTTCCCTGTTTGTGGAGGCAAAACTCATATGTAGTGAAAGAAATATTTTCTCATGTTGTCCTAGTTCTTTGTATTATCAGGAAGGAAAAACAGTTTTCACTAGAATACAGAGGTCAGTATTTCAAAGGTCTATAGCTGCTACATTTGCAGGTATCATATGCAAATAGGAAATAGATTCTCATGACTCATATTTTTCATAGATTTCTAAAACATTTTTTTCATTTATTTAACATGGGATATGTGAAGAATCCAACTTGCTGGTTCAGATCTGCTCAGTTAACAGAGGAAAGTGAGTGAGCTTCTTTGTATCCATACTATTTTAAACACAGAGTTCATACTTTTACTGGGAATGAATTCCAGAGTCTATGTCTAAAAAGCACAAACGTTCAACCTGCACCAAAATGCCTAATGTAGAATAAAATTCCTTTGCCATTATATTTGCCTCTTTTAATCCTTTTCACCTGTGTTAGGACTAGGATTAGGGTAGCCATCAAGACTTGGTCTAGGTTAAGGGTAAGAGTTCATGTTTCCACAGAACTTTCTGATCCATGAATGTAAAATCCCACAACATGGACATAGTATCATGCGAAAGTCTTTCTCCTTGCTTCAGCTTGGACCTTGACTGCTCCCAAAGGCTTTGGTGTCAAAACTTATTCCTCCACTTGGCACCATTGTGACGCAGGTCGAGCCTAGTGGAAGGTCTTCTGGTCCTAGGGGATGTGCCCTTGAGAGGGAGATGGGGACCCAGATCTCTTCCACTTTCACTTTTGCTCGTTCTGCCCATGAGAAAGCCATTCTGATGAATGGTTTTTCTGCATGTGGCTATCAGAGGCCCAACTCGATAAGATCATTAACTTATGGCCTGAAACCTCCAAGTCTGAGAGCCACAATGTTTTCTTTGTAGGTTGATTTATTTAGTCATTTTCTACAGTAATAGAAATGTGACTAATACTGCCACTCAATTATATATTCCTCAACCGAGCTCAGTGCCTGATGCTCTCTCTGTTCTACTGTTCTCCGAATCTCACCCTCTCTCGTGGGAACTAGCCTCACCCTTCCAGCTAGTCTTCCTCTTGTTATTCTGGTTTTCATATAATCGTGTTCTACACAATAACCAGAATGAACTTTAACAGTGAAGACTGATCTGAGTAAAGCGTCTGTTTTAGATTTTCCTGTCCATAGTCCATAAGACCTCACCTGCTGGTCTCCCAAACTTCTAACTCTCCTGTGATGATGACCTCCTGCACCCACCCATACACCAGCCTTTCTTTCTCTTGTTGCACTTTTCAAGTTCATGACTATTTGAAGAATTTTGTCTCAGTTGTTCTTAAAATTTTTAGATTCTAGATGATTTGCCTTCAGTCTTTTCTGTTTACAGACCTCAGTTTGGACATTAAAAATGCCTTCCTTTATTTGTCAACTCACATACTGTTGGGGCAGGTGAGAAGACCCACCTCTTCCCAAGAGGTTCTTTTTATTTTTTATAAAGCTGGCTGACCAAATGTTCCACAGCTGGCCACAACTATACCGATGACTCTAGCAAATACTTGCTTTGGTTATGGCAAGTTTTGGTCACAGGTCCCTCTGAGTTGACTTCACACCACAGGCTCTCAGGAAGATTCCATGTCTGTGCATCTATCACCATCTGGTCCTCAAGAAACCATACCCCAGAGAGTCCTCCGCATAAGATTAAGAAAGTCTGTGTTTAGGTGATAGGATACTGTGTCTACGTGAATCTACCTTTACTTCACCATAAGTATCTTTCCTGTGACCTTAGCAGCTCAGCTCATTCATTGGTCCTCCCTTTGCTGCAGCATAAGTTCAAATCATGCCTCCTTTGGATATCACAGTTTTGCATATTCATGATTGCTGTCTTGAGTAAATAGGTTGAGCCGGTACACAAGAGTTGGTAACAACAAAGGCTCCTGGCAAAAAAAGGCAGCCAGGAGCAGGGCTGGTAACACTGAGTGACAGCAGCTAGCAGCTGAACAATGGTGGAATGCAAGGGAAAGTTGCTTTATCTCTAGTTGCCAGAAGAGGTCCTGAGAGTCACTATCCACTGTTGCCTTCAAGTAGAAAGGAGAGTGAAAGAGGACTCTTAATACCAACAGCTGATAATAACTGGGATTTAAAACTCAGAACTGTGAATACTAAAGAAGTGATACTTCTGTTGATTATTTCTACTTGAACTGAGCAAAAAAACTTTAGCTCATTGGTAACATTATCTACCTCCCCTTATGTATTTATCCCTACTCCCTGCCATTTTCTACCATACACTGCAGAAAATGGCAGGAAGTAGGGAATTTTTTTTCTCTAGAAATAATTGCTGCTTTTACTATTTCATTTGCATCTATGTTTTTCTAGTCTTTCCTATCTTTCCCTCTAATTGCAAATAAATACTAAGAGAGCAAGACTGTGTCAAGTCAATATTAAATTACACAGGAGAGTACACTTTTGATGTAGTTTCTACTCTTAAGAAGAAATATATGTATCACTGAAGAACATAAGGGGCACCTATCATAACTACTGAAGTTCATGTCAAAAAGTATTATTAAAGGTTGAGTCATAGATTGTAAAAATTCAAGGAAAAATTTGTGCTAGATTAAATTAAAAAGAAGTTTTTAGTGGAAGTGATCTTTTGAATAATTGATGAAGGGTTGAAAATATGGAAAAGATTATAAAAGAATGTTACCCTCAGTTAAATATTTTTCAAGATACAAAGTAGATGAATTTCAAAATATCTTCACATAAGTGGGAGAAAGGAGACAAAGTAAAGTTGCGCTAGTCTTCCAGAGGACTCGGTTACCTTTTTCATGATGTGTCAAAATCTTCCTCATAAGTTAAATGAAGAAATTCAAGGGACTTTTTTTGGAGCCTTTAAAATATGAAATAATTTATTTTAAGAAATTATGCTTTTGTACAACAGAAAAATTCATACAGATTATATCTATCTTGAAAAAAACTACTTAGTTTCCTATGACTTCATCTTGCAATATTGGGAATAATGTGGAAGAGTCCGTATATGGTGTTTCTTCCTTTCAGGTATGATTGCCCCACAGCAGTAGAAGCATTCTTTTCTCTTTTGTAAATGTATAAATTCACTAACTAACTGAAGCAAGGAAACATTAGCTTAAGAGCACATACATTATGAAAGAAAAGGTCTGCAAATCATTTGCTGTGATATCCAAAGTTACGACAAAACACACTCTTTCCTTTCACATGGTGTTTAAGCTCCACTTTTGTCCCAATAACTCACTCGGTATTCCTTGCCCAGCTATGTGCTCTTGTAATAATCTCGTTTTCCTTATAACAACACAATTCTCTCCAATAGCCTCCTATATCCTTGTAGGCAATGGGCTGTGTCCACTTTTATCAGCACAATGGAGGCAATGAAAAAATTCCTGAGGTCTAGCGTCCAGTGCAGGGCACAGGAAAGAGGCTGTGAAAATGGCAGGGGTCTAGTTGTGCACACTGTTAGATCAACCCTCCCTGCGGATCTCCTTCACACTACACACAGATTTGCACTTCTATAGACTGATTTTTCTAAAACAAAGTCCACCCTGCTGTTAAAATAAGTGCATCATTACTACCTCCCATTCTCCTCACTAAAGAATATGTTAAAAACATGAGTGTGTACACACACACACACACACACACACACACACACACACGAGGACCAGTAGCAATGAAGATTTTATCAGCATCTGACAGGAAGTTGTTCAATTAACACCTGTGCCTATACCTATCTCTCCCTGCATGAAACAAACAAATCAAGGAGCTTCAGAAGAATAATTAATTCAGATGTAAAAGGAGCACTGGCACTTAAAAAAATGAAAATATCAACAAAAAGCAAAAATAAAAGGAAGCAATAGGATTCTGCAGTGCTTGATTATCCTGAGTTAGGAGCTGCAGGCTCCTTGACAGCAGCGTTGCCACCAGGTATAATTCTGAGGTCAGGACCCAGGAGAGCCTGATGCACCAGAATACATGTAGTGAATTGCAGGGTCCCAAAGGAGAGCCACAGGACAGGGTGAAAAGTGCACTTTTGAAAAAAATGGGTGTATTCAGAATACGTTAGTAGTTCTCGTGTTTTATTTTCAGAAAAATGAGTTATTTTCATAATGGCAAACAATAGACTTGCCTGAGAACAGAAAAATTATTTTGTGCTCCAAATTCACACATGCAGACAGGGCCTGTCCTCTTCTGTCCACACTCAGTCTGTGTGAAGAGGAGAATCAAAGGCAGAACCCTTGGGCTCATGGCCGTGGTGGGATGACCGGTCCTGTGGGCTGGTCCCCACCAACTCCACAGCTGTGGATTCTGGGCCTTGGGTCAGCCACTGCCACCTTGGAGCTGGCTCTACATGGTTTCCCCTCTGTATGGGACAGCGGAAGTGCCAGCCAAACTACAGACCTGATCTCAGGACAAGGCACGAGTCTGGAATAAGCAATTTAATGTGGCTGACTAGACGCCCAGTCACTTTACAGAAGCTGAATGGAAGATCCGCTGGGAAACTGTGGTCTAGAAGATTCGACTTGGCATAATAGAGGAGGAGCCATGTCAGAGAGATTTTGAGACAATCAACAAGAAGCATGGAGAAGGGGAGAAACTATCATAAAAGGAGAGATAAATAAGATAGATTAACCCAATACCACGTGGTCACCAATTCTCAATTCTGCTTTGAGGATTCTAATCCAAAGGATGCTATTTGGAGACAAATGTAGAACATTACACAAGGAGGAGACAACTGCATGGGAACTGAAGGATCAGCCACACTCGGAACTTGCAAAAAAAAATGCAGGATACTGGTCCCAAAGTTGCCTTCCACATCCAACAGTTGGTGAATTATCTTGGTCCAGTGTTTGTCACCACCACTGCAGAACAAGAGATGACAGGGACGCAATTGTAGTGAAGGACTCAGAGTTTGAACCTCGCTCCTAGAGCACTGCCTGGGCTCCAAGCTATGCTCTGTGCTGCGAGGTTGCCAGAGTGGATGAGTGAAGGACAGCTGTGGACACAGCTCATAGCTGGGGAGCAGGCTGCTGAGTGGCTGGGGGCGCTGAACTTGGACCTGGCTCATTGGAGCAGAGGTCAGGCTCAGCCTGCACTCTGTCTCCATTGGCAGCCTGTCCTCAGTGTTTCCACCATTCTGGGGGTCAGCTGCCCCCTTAGACTTCCAATGCAGGCAGAGTCTTGACTTAGGCTCTGCTCTTTACCCCGAGGCTGTGCAAAAGAGCCACGTGCCTCTTGTAGAAAATTTCCCTTTCATGTATTCCTTCCTGCTGCGTTCCTCTTCTATTCAATATAGAGACAGAGTCCAAATCAGTCAACTAAGTAACAGAACGAATAAATACTTGCACTGGACATGTAAAGCTCAAACTTATTCAAAAAGAGGCAGAATCCTACTAAAAATCTGCACATATGCCACAAACTCTCCTCATTGTCATATTCTTCAACATGCGGTATCTCCCCTGCTCCCCCTCCAAAAACAAAGCAAGGAAAAAGAATATACACAGAAGATTCCGAGTTCTTCCAAATCTCTCAAGGCAGAGCCAGGTGTCAAAAGAGGAGAAGGAAACAAATATCAGCTACCAGAATTCTATTAGAAGTTCATAGAAGAAATGAAGCAACTAGTTCAAAGATGAAATGAATTAAACTATCACAACAGTTTCACTCAGTATGTACAAGGTGAATTTCAGAGAACTAGTAAAAATCTGAATGAGCTAACCAAAACCGTTAAAAATTGGGATGACAGATTCAACAAGCTTACAGAATTCTTTAAAAAAAAGGTCAGACAGAAACCTAGGATAAAAAATAGCTCTATAGAATTCATAAATTGCAGAAAGAACCAATACGTAGTTGCAAGTTTCTGATATTGAGAGCAAAATAGTGAATTAAAATGAAGAACTCGAAGAATTCAAAAGAAAATAAAGAGAACAAGAGAGAGTTATCCAGCATCTACAAGATGACAGTAAAAAGCCCAATCTAACATTAGTTGGAGTTAGAGAAAAACTAGAAGATAGCACAGATGGATTTACTAATATGTTTATGGAAATCATCAAAGAAAATTTAGCAAATATTAAAAAGGTTCAAATATAAATAAAGTACGATGCTTACAGAGCACAAAACAATTGCAATGATAAAAGAACTCATCAAGGCATATCAAATTACTAAATTACCAAATATCCAGAAACAACACCAAAATTTTAAAAGCAGTGAGAGAAAAGCAAAAAGTCACATATAAAGTTAACCCAACTAAAATCACAGCAGGCTTCTCAACACAAAATCTAAAGGTCAAGAAACCTTGGAGCAAAGTATTTCAAGCCTTAAAGGCAAATAACTTCCAACTCATATTAATGTACATATCAAAGCTATTATCTAAAATATATAGACAAATTCAATATTCTCATGAAAAGACTAGCTCAATAAATATATGAATACTAAACCAGCTCTTGAGAAAATACTTAAAAATATTCTCAACACAAATCATGAAATGGACACAGTTAAAAATTTAGAGGAAATTAATGTGGTCAATGAACAAACAGCAATAAAAAATGAAAAGAAAAATGATTCCCCAACAGAAAAAGAAGTCAATGATAGTACATAACACATCTCAGTAATATCTCTCAATGTTAACATCCTCTATCCTCCAATTGAAAGACAAAGATTGGCAAACAGGATCAAAGAAACAGAATCCAATAACTGATTGTAGTCAAGAAATTCATCAAATTCAAAAAGATATTCATAGATTAAAAATTAAAGTGTGAAAAGACAAACCTCATGCACTAAGACCCCAAAAGCAATAAGAGCTAGAATTCCAATATTAGACATGGTATACTTCAAGCTAAAGCTTAGTAGAAGAGACAAAGAAGGTCACTGTATACTAGAAAATCCAATAAGAAGAGATAACACTGATAAATACATATATATCAAATACTGGAACATCTATTGTCAAAAAACAAAAACTATTGAAATTAAAAGATCAAATAAACACTAGCATTATCATAACAGAGTATTTTAACACACTGCTATTGCAACTAAATGAACAAAGAAACAAAAAAAACCCATGAAGATCTATCAGAGCTGAACTGTATCTTTGAACATGTGGACTTACTACACACAGACTATTCCACTCTACAACAGAATATACATTTTTTTCAGCAGCACATGGAACTTTTTTGAAATAGATCACATATTAGTCCATAAGTGCACCTTAAGTAAATATATAATAATTGAAATTACCTCATGCATACTATCAGACCACTGTGCAATGAAAAAATGAAATAAGTGACAGAAGAAATTTTTGGAAAGGTAAAGCTTTTGGAAAATTAACAACACACTCCTAAACAACTAATGGGTCACAAAAAAAATAACAAGAAATTAAATTTTTTTCCTGGAAATTAATGTCAATAACTGTACATCTCAGCAAAACCTCTATCATACTATGAAAGTGTATCTAAGAGGAAAATTCACTACAATCAATGCTCACATTAGGAAAACAGAACAAGCCAAATAAATTACCTCAGGAAAAATCTTAAGATACTTGATAAACAATAGCAAACCAGCCCAAATGGAAATTAAGGGGGAAAATTATAAAAACGTGTTAAAGCCATTGAAGCTAAATATATATTCAGGGCTGTGGCATGGCCAGGGCGTGGCTGAACTGAGAATGAGGAGACACCTCAGGGGGCAAGAGGAGCCACAGCTAAGGCCACCTGGAGACTTTCTCCTGGGATAGTTATCCTTAATTGGCATTGTCTATTGCTTGGAGGGATCCTTGAACCCCTCCCAAGGTCCTGCTCAGGTTTCCTACATTTTTCACTCTAACCCCTTCCTTGTTTGAATACTAAATTAATACGGGCCACTCAGAGGCACTGTCTGTCTCAGCCACCAGAATTAAAACTCTGCAGAGGGTTTTGGTCCTCCTGGAGCCCTAAACATCATGCCACTTGTCTCATTCATTTGGGCCTTCATTGTGCACTTGTGTGGGAGATTGTGCATCGAGGCGCAGACCCCAATAAAGATGAGAGTGGAAATCAATGAAATTGAGACAATAATTACTGTAAAAAGATTGACAAATCAAAGAGCTGGTTCTTCAAAAGCATATATAAAAGAGGTAAGCTAATAGCCAGACTCAATAAGAGAGAGAAAAGACTCACATCAATGCAATTAGAAATGCAAAACTTGAAATCAGAACATACACTATGGAAATTCAGAAGATAGTAACTATATATATTGGTACTGGGGATCAAACTCATGAACTCACACTTACCAGACAGGTACTTATGCCACTGAGCTAAATTCCAGCCCTAGTAATTACTTTTAAAAATTATATTCCAACAAGTTGACAAATTTTTAAGAAATGGATAGATTCCTAGGCACATATGAACTACCAAAACTTAACCAAGAAGACATTAGTATACTTAGCAACCAAATAACAAGGAATAAAATAGATTCATTAATAATCTACCAATTAATAAAAGCCCAAGACCTGATGAATTCACATATGAATACTACAAAACCTTTAAGGATGTTATGTTAGTGATATTATTCAAGCTGTTCACTGAAACTGAGAGGAATGAAGTGTCCCCAAGTTCATTTATGGGACCCAGTGGCACCCTGATCCCATAACTAGATAAAAGACCCAACTGAAAAAGAAAACTGTAAGTCTGTCTCCTTAATGAACATAGATGCAAAATTTCTAAATAAGATATTATCAAATAGAATGCAGTATGGTTATCAAAATATAATACATCATGATCAAGTCGGTTTCATCCCAGAAATATAGGGATGGTTTGACATAAGTTAATAAATAGGAGTAAGATAAAAGCAAAGCAAAGAAAAGCAAAGCAAAACAAAATGACCCCATATGATCATATTAATAGATGCAGAAAAAACTTTTGGTAAAATCCAGCACCCATTTGCGATAAAATCTCTAAATAAAAAAGGTATGGAAGAATCATACTTGACTGGGATAAAGGTTATTTATGACAAACCAATCACCAGTTTCATATTAAATGGGGAAAAACTGAAAACATTCCTCCTAAAACCTGGAAGAAGTAAAATAATTGAAATATTAGCCAGAGAAATTATGAAAGAAAAAGAAATAACAAGGATATATATTGGAAAGAAGAGTTAAAATTATTATTTGCATATAACATGATACTGTATATAGAAGACACAAAGAACTCCAGCCAAAAAAACTCAGAATTAATAACCAACATCAGAAAAGTAGTAGCATACATGATCAAAACACAAAATTCTTAGCATTTATGCACACCCACAATGAATGTGAACAGAAGGAAATTATGAAAACAATGCCATTCACATTGGCTTCAAGAAAACTGAAATACCTTGGAATTAATCAAATCAAGGAAATTAAAGACTTTTAAAAGGAAATGACAGGAGTCTGAAGTAGATTGAAAAGGTCATCAGAAAATGGATAGATATTCCCTGTTCCTGGAGAGGCGGAATCAATATTACCAAAATGGCCATAATCCCAAAAGTGTTGTACAGACTCAATGCAATCCTAATCAAAATACTAGCACACATTATGCAATTAGAGAAAACAATCCTAAAATTCATATGGAGTCAGAATAGGCCTTGAAGAGCAAAGGCATTTTGGGCAATAAGAGCAAAGCAAGAGGGATAGCGGTGCTTGAATTGAAGCTATACTACAAAGTAGTGAATAACCTCATGCAGTATAACTATGCTATCATTAGTGTAGTGATAAACATGGATACACGTACCCATGGATCAGTGGAATAAAAACACGTACATGGATCAGTGGAATAAAACTGAGGATACAGCCACTGCCTCAGACATGTTCAACTATTTGATCTTCGATAAAGTAGTCAAAAGCACATTTTGGAGGAAAGATAGCATATTCAAGAAGTGGCCTTGGGGAAACTGGTTCTCTGTTTGCAGAAGATTGAAACTGGACCCTTACCTCTCATCCTATACTAAATTAAAATAAAAAAGAACCAAAGATAAAACATCAAAACAGAAACATTGAATCCACTAGATGATAAAGTAGGTAAATACTTGAAGACAAAGGTGTAGGGAAGGAGTTTATAAATGGAACCTCAATTACACAGAAATAGCAGCAGGAATCAACAAATGAGATTGTATTAGACTAAAAAGCTTCTCTTCAGCAAAAGAATCAATCACAGAGTGAAGAGAAAATCTACAGAGTGGAAGAAAACTTTTATCAGCTACTCTGCAGACACACCACTAATCTCAAATATGCAAAGAACTAAAAAAATTAAACCACTCAGACAAGAAATGAGTAAGAGAAATTAACAAACACTTCACAGAGAGCCTTGGTGAAACACTAATGAAAACAATGCTGAAATTTCATCATAATCCATGAAGCATCATTAAGAAATCATATAGTAAAGATGGTGGCATGGCTGTGGTGAATAGGAACCATCCTTTATTATCGATAAGAATGCAAACGAGTACATCTATCATGGAAGACAGCATGGAGATTTCTTAAAGAGTTTAATTTAAAAACCCATATGACCCTGCTAGCTATCTTGCCTAAAGACCTTAAATTATCAAACTACAGTGTTATATACACACCAATATTTATAATAGCACAATGCATAGCAGCTGTGTCCTGGAAGCAGCCTGTATATCCCTCAAAACATGACTAGATAAAGAAAATGTGGTATCTATATACAATGGAATACAACTTGTCTTTGTTGAATGACAAACTTGAGACATTTATAGAAAAATGCATACATCTGGAAACACAATGGCCTAGTGAAGGGAACCAGATACACATTCTTAAATACTATATGGTGAAGGTCATTTGAGTGAATCAAAGTACAAGTAAAATGATAGTGGATGGATAAAAAAGGAGAAAGATATGAAAGTGACCTAAGGGAACAAAGGTGAAGGTTGAGGAGGAAGGGAAGGAGAAATAAGAACAAAGCTGGGTCATATATGGAAACCTAATAACCCCAATTAATGTATGCCGTAAAGTGAGCTAAGACAAATGCTATCAATAAGAATGAAAAATGAGGAACTGCAGGAGAAGAGAAGGAGGTGGAGGGCAGCAGAAAGAGATGTTTAAAAAAGAAAAGAACATACAGTGTAATATGTACATGCAACCATTCTCTAAGACAATAGTAAACTACATGAATTACAAACATGTGCAACACACGATGGATTTGGAAGAAGTTCCTGAGTGTGTGCGGTACCACCTCTCATACTCTTTACTTTTATACTGATCTTGCCCAGAGGAAACATCTATTCTCTTCTGGGCAGAAACCACAGAGAAGCTTTTGTGTTACTGTTTCTCCTCTGGTGGGGGGTGATGCATTTATATGATTACTGCGTTACTGACGGTAAGCTATATTCTCTGAGGTTTTTAATTTGCTTTGATTTTTAGTAATCCAGCTATATCTTGTTCTCAACCTCTCTAAAGTCTTTATTCTTGGTTATTATCGAATTTGAACAGGGAGGATAGAGGCATTTATTGGTACTTGAAATACCTCTGTCATCCTATAAAATAATGTTTCCATACCATAAAGATAATTCAATGACTTTTTTCTTTCTTTGTGCTACACTAATGGTCTCTTAACCTATTTTAAACCTGGGAAACATACACAAAATTAAAAGGACTAGTCACAAGTCAGGACATATTCTTTTTAATATGTGTCCATTTTAAGTTAAAAAGTTAGAGGATTGTCTTGCAAAACAGTTCTCAGAAAAGAGATGTGGGTCAGGAAGCCCTAGGTGAATTCATGAGAAATGTCAGAGAATAAGCGATAATTTTACTTCCTGCAGTCTCCATCTGTTATATTTTCATCAATAACCATTTGGAAAAATTTACAATTTTTAAAATAGAACTTTTCTTTGCTAGGCCTTCTGCAGTAGAAGGCATTTGTTCCCCCAGGAGAACTTTTAAGATGATTTGTTCTCTGTGCACTGAATAAAACTTCACTCTTTGGGACTTAAGAGTTTCTCTTCCAACTCTGGCCCCAAATGTTTTGATGCAACTGACTTTGCAGATAACTTTATGTCAAGTCAAATTCAGCCCTCCTCTTTCTCTCCACTAGACTTAGTGCTTCATATATTCTTGTGTTTTCCAAGCTTTTACTGCATGGTTTACTCCTTTTTTTATTCCTCTCTTTACAACTGACACACACAGTCAATGATAACCTCCTCCTAGAACTGGTACCTGAAACACCTCTGCGTAAGAGCTCTGCTTTCTGCAAGTTGGTGACTTTTACTGCATACCCCAAACTTTATAAATGTTACAATGCTTCTAACAATGTGGAATGCACAGTAATAAATTAACTGCATTCTTTGTAAACACAATATTTTGAAACAGTTCAATTACATGGGTGGCAGAGAGATGGAATAATCTCTGTTGTGTATAGTATACATATACAATAGAGCACTATGCAGCTGAAACAAGCATAAGGAGATCCTTATAAGGTGAGGCAAAGGAATTATTATGCCTATTGATATCAAAAATAAAGCAGACCAAACAGTATATGTAAGTATCATAACATGTTGCTTTTTTTAAGAAAAAAAGGGATATGAAAGCATATTTGAACTTTATAATTTGCACTAAAATAAGTATAAGTAAAAAATAAGGAGATTGGTCATTTAAAGGATGGTAAAATTGGGATAAAATGGTAAAATTAGAATGGGATAAAAGAACTGGACAATATCACAGTTCTCTGAGTAAAACTTTGGTTATAAACCCCCAAATGAATGATTGAATCAATGAATAAATAAAATGAAAACCTTGCTAGAGGAACATGAAATGTAAACAGTAAAACATGAAACAAATTGTGTCACAAACTAATGTTATAAATTCATTGAAGTGAGGAAAGAAAATAGTTTATGTAACTTTGAGAAAAGAGTGTTTTGAAAATAACTTTGTCTACAGGGTTAAAGACAAAAAGTGACTGTATACAAATACCATGATTCTATAGTTAGTGAAATTTGATGTTAAAAGAGCATGGATTAGAAACTTTGAAATGCAGTGTGCATACAAGCACAGGATCCATGTATAGATATTCCATGATGGAGAGCTACCTTCTCAGCATTGAATTTAAGAGTTACAAATAAGGAAAGAAACAATGTTATATTGAACACTGCAATTGCACTGGAATTCCTATTATTCTGATGTAGTCTTTAAAATACATATTTTTATAAATAGATAGAAATAAAATACAACTGTATATTTGTGCGTGTGTGTGTGTGTGTGTGTGTGTGTGTGTACATATATATCCTGGTCCTTCCTGTTCAAAGAACCAAGAAGCAATGTTATCGTACAGTGGCAATTAGCACATCTGTCATACAGATACTGATTTCTAAATTCAATTCCCTCATAAAATGGACCAGGGATTCTTGTAGAAATAACTTATGCCAAGGTTGGGAAAGAAATAATGCAAGCTGAGACTGGAATTTCTTGTGCTGGAAAGTAAGTTCTCAAAATAATGAGGTAGGCATGGTCAAATAGCTCAAGGGCTGATTTGATATATCTCCAATGACACATCTAGGAAAATTGCAGAAAAATAATAAGTAATGACAGTAATGGATCATAACCTGTAGAACACAATAAATATATATGAGTCCATAGTGATGTTAGTAAATAATTAAAAAACAAATAAATAAGGGAAAAGGCTTAGCTCTTCCTTATATTAGAATTTCAATTAATAATCAGTAATAATGGAATAAAGAATCACCATAAAGTAGTCAACACAGAAAAAAGTGTTTCAGAAAAGACTTATTGGTGGATGTTAAATTTGGTGAGTGCAAATATGATAATAAAATCAGTATTTGCATAATTGAGCATATATCACCAAAACATATTCATTATAAAGGGAAAATGATCACTTTGCAGTGGTGAAATGTGCTAAAGTCACCAATAGCAAGACACCAAAACCATGCATTACCTGTTAGGGTGCACTGAGGACTCACTGCTTATGTGGCAGTCCTGTCAAAACAAATGACCTCATTCTAATCATGAGAAAATATCTTCCAACCTTACATGAAGAGTTTAAAACCTAACTGACCAGTACCAGTCAAAAGTGTTGTGGTCATGAGCCACAAAGAAAGACTGAGAAGCTATCATAGATTGTAGGTCATTAATGTGATTTGAAAACTAAAAGTGTGCTCAGTCATGCTAGGATCCCAGACAAGGAAAAGAACATTGGTAGGAAAACTCATGAACGTTTAATATCATATGTATGTTATTTACTAATCTCTTAATATCAATTATGTCATGTTGATTTCCTATTTTTGATCATCATACTGTGACTATGCAAGTGGTTAACATTAGGTGAAGATGATGAAGGAACTCTGCTGTCTATGTAACTTCCAAATAAGTCTAAGTTTATTTCAAAATAGAAGTTTTAAAATGCTATATTTATTCCTCTTATAAATACCATCACATAGATATTATTATTCCCACTTAATAAATAAAAAAAAGAGACCAAAGAGAAAATACACATATTAATACCACTGAATAAAGGAGATGTTAGTTCCAGGTCTATTAAGTATTATATGTTTTTCCAGTACTGGTGTAACTGTTAAATGCATTATTTTCTTGGTTACTGAATTCTTAAATTGAATGGGCTGAACATCATCTGTTTCACTCATGGACCAACATACTGCAGATGACAGTAATAAAATAGCCCTACTTCAGAGGGACAGCAGAGTGCAAGAATAATTGTGTGATATTAGAGAAAATTGAATAGTGATTGAGGAGAGAAACACTTGCAAATTATCTTGAAATTAAGATTGATTAACTAAATTCACCAGAGAAAAGAGTAGTGTTTCTGTTATCTTTGCACTCTACAATGAGTGTCAATTTCTTTAGTGCAAGGACAGTGGCTTATCTACCTGCAAAAGCTTAAATTTATCAGAGATTCACTGTATGCTAGAATCTGTGCAAAGAGCTTCACACACAGGATTGCATTTCATCTTCCCAATCCTCCATGGGTTAGGAACCTGCACAATCTCCATTATGACAAGACGTACATGATGGGGAGGGAGACTTGCAGGTGGGAAATTTAAATCAAAGCTTCCCCTCTAGCTCAAGTCCCATGTGCTTTCCAGATACACTGAATATTATGTGTAAATGAAAGACATGTGCATTTGAATGTAATTTGTTGTCCTTATCTCCCTCTTTCCCCTTCTCTTCTCCATGCTCCTTGCAAGGTTGCCTGCCTCTGGTATGTAATTGTGAACGGTGATTTCTTAGAAAGATCAGGTGGTGCCTCTCACTGTGCATTTTGCATCACACACCATGCAATCTTATTTCTTCCAGCTCTGTTATTTGATGCTATAGATTTCCTATATTTTCAATTATGTTCTTTTTGGAAAGCCTAAGACGGATTAGAGGACAACAAAGGGTTAATGAAATGGTCTTCGTGTAGTTACTCATTATAAAACATCTCCCTCTTAGTTGTGGCATTACATTATTTTCTATGGGAGGAAAAACATCTCATGGGGTGGCAGTGACAGAACAATCTGATAAAGAGAGAGCTGCTATCCATCATTGATTTTGATCACAAGTGGAAAAGCATGTTACTTGTCGAAGGCATGCTAGGACACTCACTGAGAGATGAACAATGGAACAAAATAGGGAGCAGAGCAAAAACAAAAATATCTCAACAACTTGCTTGGCTTTATTAATGATCAATAATATTTGCATTTGTTGGTTAAAACAACAGTTTGAAAGGGAAAATGGAAAACGAGTACCTGACTCTGGCTTTTGTTTTCTACCCTGACAACATAACACGTCCACACATTGTGTGCGCATAACTCTTGCCAAGTCTCCCTCTTTCTCCTCCAAAGAGACTTGATAATCACATGCTTAGAACCCTTGGAGCTCAGATAAAATGGTATTTTAATTGAAAGGAAAAAAAGGAAAGCAGAAGGAAGACAGCAGTAATACATATGTGGAGTATGTTTGACCTAAAGCAAAATGGATTATTTACTCTACATTTAATCTTTATTACACAGCCATTTTGTGGAAGGTGCTGTGGTTGATACTTTTCTTTTCTGAAGCAAATTCACTTAAATAACTCAAGCTGTTAAAATCATGACTATAAATGCCGAAATTTTGTGGGGACTTGAGGTTCCACTTAGTGCTTGAGCCCTAAGTCACCACATCCTCATTCTGACAGATGAATTGGTACCAAGTAATCCGAACCGAAAGTGAAGATCAAAAGATGTGAATGTGTGATATTTGTGATAATTTTTTATATGAAACCATCCAGAAGTGGATGGTAGGTGTCTCACATGTTTTTTCAAATGTGTAAAATGACCTGTATAAAATGATCTGTGTATCAAATGATCTGTATAAATGAATGGTAAGTGCATTTGACCCTAATTTGCTCTCCTCAATATTTTTTCCTCTGCTTTTTGGACTCCAGGTAGACAAATACTAAACTTTAGCTGCATCTCTGTCCTTAATCAAGTGGGTTGCTTTAGAAAATTATTTTTATTTACCATGTATTCATTATACATATTATATTCATGTATTCATTATACATATTAATGGGGGTCATTGTGGTATTTTCATCCATGTGAACACATGGACAGTCTCCCATTTCTCAACCTCTCCCCACATAGTTCCACATCTTCAGTAGTCACTATTCTACATGCAGGTCTACTCTGTGTGTGTGTGTGTGTGTGTGTGTGTGTGTGTGTGTGTGCCTGTGTGTGATAACTTAGCGTGACAATCTAGGTGTGAAAGTCAGGATCTCCTGAAGAGCTCTATCACTGAGCTACATCTCCAGCCCAACTCAGTCTCTATTTTTTAAACTTCCACATGTGAGAGAGAGCTCTTGTACTTATATTTCTGTGTTTGCACTATTTCATTTAAAGTAAAATGATCCACTCTCTCAATTTTGTAGCAAATGACAGAATTTACTCTTCTTTATGACTGAGTAATGCTCCATTATGGATATATAACATATTTTTTATACCTTTATTTATTGACAGAGCATCTAGGCAGATTGGATAGCTTAGCTACTGTGGAGAGTGCTATGATAAAAAGGAGCATTTCATGTGTCTCTTTGGTATACTAATTCCATTTCCTTTGGCTATATCCCCAGGAGTGGAATAGTTGGGTCAGACATTCTTCCCGGTTTTTTTGGAGGAACATACATACTATTTTCCATATGACCTCTACATTCTCACCAAATAAGAGCTGCTATTTTGTCCATATTCTTGCCAGATTTATGTAAATCTATTGTTTTTCATAATAGGCATCTAACTAAGGTGAGATGGAATTTTATTATAGATTTCATTTATTTTTACCTGCAGCTGTGAGTTTTGTTGAATCCTTTATGTATCTGGATACTTATCCTCTATCAACTGACTAGTTAACAAAATTTTCTCCCATTCAGTAGGCTGTTTCTTTAATTTCTTGATTGTTTTCTTTGCTTAGCATGTAGCTGCGGTCCTGAAAATCTTACTGACATCTTCATTAACAGTTTAATTGCATGTTGGTCTTTGGTTTTATACAAAGCCAATTATTATACTTACCTATATGAAACCATCATTTATTATCTGCATTCTAAACATTAAAATTAGTTATTGAGGCAGACAAATAAGGCCTTCACAATTGTATTACAAATGTTCTTTCAAAAGACTTTCATGTATACAGACTTTCTTAGGAATGTTCCTCCTGCTATCTTTGTCTTTGAAAAATGAAATAAGATGATCAATGTCCTGTGACATGGCTTGGCAGACAACTAGATAAGCTAATATGGTTTCTTCCCCAGAGTTTTTCCTAGAAAACATGAGACAAGGAGGGAAAAAAGCAAATTGTTAACAGCAAAGCATCCAGATAGACAGGCTAAAAAGCGGGAGTGAAAGTTGAGACACTCTGGTGTTACAATTGCTGGAGCTGCTTACGATATTAATGAACCTTCCAGGTACAGGACAAGGTCCCCTAGCTTTGCTCTGGTTGCTTGTCTTCCTCAGCTTGGATGTTTGGATTTTCCTACATTCTTGTCAGCCCCAGACATGTGGCCGAGATCCTTGTACCTCTCATTCCCCTGTCTATCATTAAAATACATGCTACATAACTTAAGGTAATGACAGTGAGTGTTCCGAGAATTTTATTTGCATTAATACAGGTTTGCAGCATGCAAGGATCACACTCCTCGTGGGGAGCCTTACACAGATGTAGTGCATCTTCATTCTTCACCATTCCCTTCCCCTGAACCATGTTTTTTTCCTAAACATCACTACCACAATCAACTGCATCTTCACTAACAGGGATAAAATGGTAATCGGATCTTAAACTAGTTTCCCCTGCATAAATATCATGTCCATTAAAAAGCTACACTGTCTGCCAGATGGAGATTCATTCAACTATGTTTTCCCATGTATTTTGGTATTTTGTGTGTGTGTGTGTGTGTGTGTGTGTGTGTGTGTGTGTGGCGGGGGAGGGAGATGGAACCCAGGGCTTTGCACATATTAGGCAAGCGCTCTGTTCTGGAACCACATTGTCATCCTATAGATTTGCTTTCATTTCTTTTGGAGCATATACAGATTTCCTAGGGATGCTCTACAAATTACCATAATTTGGTGATTTGGCAAGAATTTATTCTGTCACAGTTTTAGAGACCGACAGTTCAGTATTAGGGTGTTGCTAGGACCGTATTTCCTCTGAATGCTCTAGACAACTAATTTTCATTCTGTTCTCTCTTGTGGCCTTTGGAATTGCTTGGTAGTATAATCCTCACCTCCACTTTGACTTCACATGGCCTTCGTAACTGCATTTGTGTGTTGGCCTCCTTTTCATTTTTGTACAAGGCCACTCATCACTGGAGTCAGACAGCTGCTTACGCTGGGATAAAGTCATTTGAAGCTCTAAAACTTAGTTTCATCTTCAAAGACTTAAAACATACAGTTCTGTTCTAAGGATCCAGGTAACACATATTTAGGGACCTACAATAAAACCTACTACTGAACAGTTAACATGTTACACTATGTTTCAGTTGTCTTATCTTTCTCCTAGACTTGATGTCCTGAAATAAAAGATTTGTGCCTTCTTACTCTGTAGTTTTGCACGTAGTAGTTTCTGATATATAGTTAAAACACACAAATGACATGTTGAATAGATAGAAAAAAATCTTACTGTTTAGAAAGGAAAGGTTTACTTTATTGTGTTGGTCACTTTTAACACTGACTAAATACAAGCACACAAAACACTATTTGAAAGTCACAGGAAACTGGTACCTGAAATTATTTCCAGAGCTTCAGACTTGCTTAGATCCCAGTTCTGGGTTTTGCAAGGTGGCAGGTAGTGTAGAAGCAGCTATGGTTTGTGGAGATTGTTTTTTTGTTTTCTGAGACTCCTATACCAAAGTACCATAAACAGAGTAATTTAAAACAATAACAATTATTATTTCACGTCTCTGTTAGTGTTTGTCTTTTTCTCTGTGGGTAATTTAGGGTAGAGTGTCACCTTCACTGACCTTTGGATCTTCCCAGAAGCCTGGTGAAACATACTTCTGAATGTGTCTGTGTGTCATGAAAGTGTGACCTTGGAGTCACACTTTCTGGCCCTTCGCCTCTTCTCTGGTTTTGTTCGCCCCCTGCTTCCCAGACACCATGGATCAAACATCTTTGCTCTGTCACACCTGTCTCCCATGCTGTCCTTGCCTTGCAGGCAGTCTATGTAACCTGAATCCCCCTAACCAGCTGGTCAGAGTAAGCCTCTCTTCCTTTAAACTGTGAGTGTTGGGCTGTGTCCCAGTGAAGAGAAAGCAGACCAACATAGCCTCATTTTATATGTGTATAAAGACACATGTTTAGGGCTGGGGATTTGGCTCAGCAGCGTAAGCACCTGCCTGGCAAGTGTGGGGTTGACAGTTCAATACCCGCCTCCCAAAATAAATAAAAATGAAAATAAAAAGATGCTGGTGCTGTTGATTCTAAGTGTACAATTCACTAGTGATAGCCTATCATTACCTACTAATCTGAAATCGTCTTGTTTCTACATAACATCATATTCTCAGTTATCAGGGTTTAGAACTTCAGCCTATTTTGTGGAGAACAATCCAAGCCAAAATGGTGACCAAAGCACCTGGGAATGCATTTTGGTCTCTACCATCTTCACTATTCTGTGCTTATTTAGAACAGTTGTTTTAACTTAAGCTCCCTTCCTGTCTGTCAGAATTGAGAATTAGGATGCCCATATCTCAGGTTTGTTATGAAAAGTAAATGCAATATTTCTATTATCTAATATATGGAACATATTCAAAAAATTTTATAAACACAAAATTGTTTTCAAAATTTTTATGAACACAGAATTATTTTCAGAATTTTTATAAACACAGAATTGTTTCTAAAATTTTTATGAACACAGAATTAACACAAGTGAATATTTTAACCCCCAGCCCCCTTTTAGAAACCAGTATGCTAAGGGAAAACGAGTAACATTGGTTAGTACTTACAATGTCCTAGGCTCCTTGAGAAAGTATTTACAAGTTATTTCATGTACTCGAAGATTTAAAGATATGTATATCAAGTTGTACTCCTCAACATTAACCCTCAAACAGATAATACTCCTGTGAATGTGAATACGCTCACACACATGCACAGTAGTTCACACATGTAAACCTATATGTCTATTTTAGTAATCAGTAAGGTTTATCTCTAATGTTCTCCCAGGGTCTCCTACACTCAGAGGTGGAGCTTTGGATGGCTGATTGGACCATGAATATGTGATACCCACAGATGATTTTATAGCTAAATGTGATTTGGGAGATGAAACATGTCTGAAGGAGGTGGATCTCTGGGGCAGTGGCCTGCAAGGGTCTCTACTCTTTCCACCTTCCTTGATGTCTCTCTGCTTCCTGCCACCACAGTACCCTAGGCCACACCACTTTGATTTGGCACCAGCCAAAGATGGACTAAAGCCTTTATGAATTGAGAGTCAAAAAATCTTTAGTCATTTAAACTGTGAATGTTGGGTATTATGTAATAGCAATGAGCAAACGTGACAGCAATATATCCTGATTATCTAATACTGTGTATTATTTGAGGTAACTAAAATGAGCATTTTTCTAGTTTTGAGAACGTTTCTATATTATGATTTTTTCCAAGTGAATTGCTGTAGAAAGTACGTAAACTCTGTTCATATTATTTCACTATATTATTAAAAACAAGGAAACCAAAACCTTAAACTTTGGTTCAGTTCATGGTTCGATAGATGAATAAGTCAAAGTACAGAAAAAGCCCCTACAACCTCAGTTTTGGGTTAAGAATATTCATGCTGCTTGGTATGGTTTTTAGTTCACAATTCCACGCCATTTAAGCTCTCAGTGATTATTGCAGCCCTTTGGGTCTGTGTAAAGGATGGGTGATTTTTCTGCTATAGAAGGATTATTTACTTACTCTGTTATTTAGAAAGACTTGTGGGTATAACAATAAATTGAAATTAAAATGTCAATTTAAAATGTCCTCTTTGTTGTTGATTCATCTTTGACTTCCAATGAACTGTGACAAGCACTGCAGACCTGTCTGTGACTCCTACAGTTGTATTCGTCTTTGCAGGAGATAAATGTCCCTGCATTCAACAAGGTGCTTATAAATTGGATCTCCGTGTCTTGTTAAGTGAGAAGATAGTGACACAGTACAGCTTACGATAGCAGTCAACTTGTACTGGACGCCTAGATGAAGCTAGAAGAGTAATAACACTGGCCTGTTTGTAGTAAGATCTGTGTGCTTTGTACAAACAACATTTTTTAAAAACAAAGATCCTTGATGAAAGCCACTGCGATACAGAAAGCAAATAGCAAAATTGAAGAAAGCAAATCTGCCTGAGGTACTAATATCCATCTTATCCCTTTGGGACACAAGAGGAATGTTATTGTAGCTGAGTTCTGGACCAATGAGAGCTTGGTCTCTATAGTAATTTCATGGCCAGTCATCATTTTAAAAATCATGGTTTTTAAAAAGATTCAAAATTAGCTTTTTTCTCAGTACCCTATAGTTTTCCATGTAAGTCAATTCAAAATATTATGAAAGTATTTTTCTCTTTAGGCATTTTCACAACTTTATTTACATTTACTGATTCTCTGTGGTTATAACACGTAAAATAATTCTTCTTTGACTTTTTAGGTCCATTGTTACTTTAATTTTGGTATTTCATATTTATCACGTTCTCAGGTTTACCTTGCTATGTAGAAAGTAATCTCTTTCCTTAGCTCTATTAAATGTATTTCCACACACAGTGATTTTCCTTATTTAAGTATTACACCAGTTATCACTGAATCTTCATCATCTCTTTTCTTTCTTTTCTCTCAGAGCTCCCTAAAAATCCTGAGATGCTTATCTTTTCACTTGTTCATTACTGAGACATGATGCCTGACACCAACAGATAAGGGAGGAAAGTTCTATTTTGGCTCACACTTTGTACAGTTTTCAAGCCATAGTTGGTTGGTTCCAAGGCATGTCAGAATGGAAGCAGCACATCATACGGGAGAAACAGTTCATGGTACGGCAAGCAGAAGGCTGTGAGCAGCAGGAAGCAGCAGCAAGCCCGTCTTCCTTCCTTTACCCCTGTATTCCATGCAGGCTATAAACCTATGGATTGGTGCCAACCACACCTAGGGTGGGGCTTCCATGATGCACACCCAGATCTATACTAAACCAATTTATTTATCACGCACAATTAATCCCAGATGACACCCCTGTGATCCAGTCACTTCCCAAAAGCCCCACCTATGAGCACTTGAGACTTTGGGGGTACATCAAGATACAAGCCACAACAGTGCTTATAGTGAATCATTCCACTAAGAGTTGTTGCACAATACCCATAAAAAAGTTAGTATATGAAAGCATATGATGGGAAATCATCAGAGATTCTAGAAATTCTGTCCTTCCCAAGGACATGCACCATAAATCATCTGGTAAGAAAAAATTGTCTCATAATGCCTCCTGTACTGTGGGAGTAGTATCTTACCAGTCCTTGTAGATAATTACAAGGAATTTGGAATCTGTGAAGAGTATAACTGGGAATCATGAAAGGATTTGAGTAAAAGGGTGCTCTTCATTCATTACATTTTTAATGGCTTCTTTAGAGTAACATGAGGTCCTCAGACTAGAAGAAGATGGCCGGGATAGAAGCTAGACAAAGATGGTCAAAGAAAGGTTAGGGTTGTTTGAGCAAGATGAATCAAGAAAGGGTTATTAAGTATTTTATAAACATTTATAATACAGTCTAATAGCTTCTTCAGATGCTAAGGTAAAAATATGATCTTTTGCATATGATCAAGATCAAGACCAAGAGATGGAGTGTGTGGGAAGGGAGAGGATAGGAGCAAAAAGAATTGTGTTATGAATTTACATCTACTCCCAACAATGAATGTAATCATTGAGCATTGCAAACATGTACTAATACTACATATTTTTTAAAGATGAGACTGGTACTTCTACATATTTTTCCTGGGTGGACTGCTATGTTTAGAAAGGGGGGTTTCTAGGTAATTAGAAAGTGTTGATGCTTGTGATTGAATTATATCATTTTATATTTGCCAAGGCTAGGTGTCCTACAGTAATCTGGTATCCACCAGATTTTTTCTAGATCCCCAGTTCTAGGTCCTACCACCTTATTCACTGAGTTGAGACTTGCTCAGCTTGTACTCCTTGCTTCTCTCATTGGTGTTGACCAAGTTGGACTTCTCCTCCTTGGCCTCCACCTCTCTCCACAGCAAGTCGGCAGCTTCCTTTGTTTGTGCTTCTCTGCCTTTCACTGCCACTCCCACCCTCCCCTTTGTACCTTAGCATGTCCCATCTTCATTCTAACCCCATTCTAACACTTCCTGAACTCTCCCTTTCTCTTACTGAAGTTTCGTCCTCCTGAAAATATTGATGCAACCAACTGCTATAAGTTTTATTTTTACAACTCAATAAAAAATGAGAGCATCAGTCACAAATAAACCAACACTTGAGGTATAGGGTTAGGACTATAAGCAAAGGTAATATACACCTAGGAGAAGCTAAATATTTTCCATATTTGTTCCAAGAGGTCATTCAGTCCTTTGTGTGTGCTCATTCACTTCTCATTACTTATCTTTACTTATGCATCTAGCATTTTTCTTGTCTTTCCATTGGACACCAATTGCAGCTCTTTACGAAACTGTCAATACCTGTCTTCCCTAAGTGAACTTACTTTACTTTATTGAAAATTCATACAAGCAATTAATTTATATCCCACTTATCTCCTTCATGATTCATCTTCATAAGCTTCAATGTTTTGCTGTTGTTTATTAGATTTTTATTAACTTGAGTAGACATCAGAGAGAAACGCTTAGAAAGAATTTTCACCTCAGCTTCCTGACCCATGATATTCCAGACTTCTTTTCAAAGCTTATTCTAGGTCCACCCTGCAAGGTTGCAAATTCAATATAATGCAATTACTGTTTCTCTCACCTTTTAAAAAAGGCGGCAGGTATAAATCTTGAGTTCCATCACCATCGATGCTGCCATTTCTTTCCATCTGTCTAATTGCTATTGACCATGGAAAAGTAGTTTTTGACTGAGGCACAATGTAAAGTAATATCGATCACAGTAAATGAACTTTCCGTAGTCACTGAGTCAATTAAGGAAAACATATCTACAGTTACATCTGCTGTAGCAAAGTCAAATTTCCATGTCACCAACATATAGCACCAGTTCTCTGACCTCTGCCTAGATATTTGAAGAAAATCTCTTCTTTCATTTAATATCAAAATCTCATTGCATTGAGCAGACTGGGAGTAAAAACAAGTATGTACTCCTGCTGCTCAAACAGATCAGAAGGAAATTAGAACAAAACCAGATTTCACTTTAATCCTCCAAATAAGAAGCTTTCCCACATGCATTTTTTATCAAAGTAATATACATTTTACTCTAGGTTAACAATCAAGAAATCCATATCAAGAAGGTATCAGCAGTTTGCAGCTGCTATCCTGCTGGAAGGAGGCTGGGCTCTGATTTGGCTGAGATGACTGATAATGATAGCATTGTGGGCGGGATGAAGCACCTTTCACCCTGAAATGCTTTCTAGAAATCGCTCATGCCAGCTGTGACTGCTGATGCTTCGGCTTCTGAGGCTTAGAGGCAGCAACAGAAAAGCCACATGGGGGTGGTGGAGAGAGAGAAACACAGGGCCTCAGGACATACAGAACCTTAGGGCTACCGACCCACTCAGGAGCAAGAAGAAATGCTTTGGGTGCAGCGCACTCCTGAGCTTCGAACGTGGAGATCTGAAGGTAGATGAACTTGATCTTAAGGTCAATGAACTCCGCAGTGCTAACTCACCCATAGAAATTCACACTGATCTTTGGGTTCAACTCAGTGTCCCTGCGGTGTAAGAGGAGAAAAACTGCAGATTAAAACAAGTAATGGATATATTTACAATCCAAGTTTATTTATTTTAGTGATATATTCTTGCTATGTAGTCCAGCCTTGCCTTGAACATTCAGTAGTGATCCTCCTGCTTCAGCCTCCAGAGTTCTGGATTACAAGCATGTGGTACTATGCCCTGCCATCTAGTTTAATTTCTGTTTGACTATCAGAGTCATATAGCCATGAAAATAAAAATAAATATTGCTGTGCATTTGAGCGTGCAATACCCCAAAATTCTGTATATTTCTGTGACTTAAAGTTCATGTGACTCTTACTAATGTATTACAGCTTATAACATACAGTTTTCATTTGAACCTCAAACTATCATGTACTAAGGGAACACAAGTTGTTGCTGTCTTTGTTGACTAATAGAGGAAATTAAGGTTTATAGAATTAATTGACTTGCCTAAGACTATGAAGTCAGACAATAATTGTCTGACACTAGATTCAGAAATGACTCTTTCTAGAAAATGTGACCAACTTATGATGAAGTTCAATTATATTGTTCTAACATGTGTCTCCAGAAGACTTTGCAATGCAAACCTTCCTCTTCTACAGGAATGAGAACTCTCAAACTTCTAACCTACTAGACAGCTGCTCTTCAAATACGAATTTTCTTTGCAATCTTTATTACCAAACTATTAGAATTTAATTATATTAAGAATTTCAGAGTTTGATTTAGAGTTAGAATATATGTTATATGATTTAAGCGATTCAAACTGGTTTTAATGGTATGCTTCTTCTCATGCTAATATTAGCTAGATATGCTTTCAGAAAAAAAATACTTATCATGTCTGTTTTATAGATTGCTTAATGAATTTCAGCCCTCTGGAATTCAGGCCAAAAGTACTGAACATCTTCATTACAGAATTTGTCTGCCACTAATTAATAGTCATAATGCAACAATTAGTGTAATTATATTATCCTACTCAATAAATCATCCACTTACTCTCCACCATGCTTTTCTACAAATACAATATTTGTCTAATTAATTTCTAATGTAAGAATGATCAAGGCCTTTGATACATGATGCACTACTCACCATATTGACTGACATAGACATTCTCACCTTCTCCAGCTCTATCATTCTTATGAATATTAAATCATGGTTCTGGGAAAGAGCTGTGCTTATCGTGTTTCCTCTGGGTGACAGCCTCTTGCAGATGGATGAGCAGGCTGTGCATTGTGAAATCCCACCTGATGACTTCACATCCCCACTGATGATGGCCATTATTTCATTTAAGCCTTGAGTGCCCATTTTGTGCCATTTATTTCTTAAAAATAAGAATATTGTTAAATATGATGATCTAAGTGTTTGCTTCACAGGACAGATGCTTTATTCCTCATATGTGCTGAGAATTCCATGTAAAAGCAAGGAAATGAATGTGTTAGCTGTATGTTGAGAATAAAGAGAAATATGCTGGTTATAGAATAAGTCAAAGCATTTTGGACTCAGTAGTCAGTGCAGCATCTTTGAAGATGTGACATATACTAACATCTGAATGGTAGCAGAACACAGCCAAGGAATGATCCGGGAAAAAGCATTGTAGGTGAAGAGAACATAAAGTTCCAAGGATGTATGCAGAGAATATTATGATTGGTGTTCAGTAAAGCAAGTGGAAAATGAAAGGATAAAATCACAAGGCAGTACAAGTGGTAAAGTGGAATGTATAGTTACTAACCGACAAGGGTAGAGTCCAGACTTCACTATAAATACAATGTGAAGGGACTCTAAATTTGAGCAGTGGAATGACATGATAAGCGTCTTAAAACAGATGACTCTGGGTGCATGCTGTCAGACTGCAGACAGAGAGAAGAGAACCCAGTGTGGAGTAACTTCTGCTCTCCAAGTGAGGGACAGAGACCATGCGATGGAGGAAATTTGAACAGCTGTGGTCCAGTTTTGAAGACAGATCCAATGCAATGTACAAAGAAGATAGATTATTTTTATGTGTAAGAAAGCAAGGCATTAAACACACTGCTTAGGCTTCTAGCTGAGCAACAAAGAGAAGCATGGTTCTGTTTGCTGCAGTGGAAAAGTCTGGTGACAAGGCAGGCTTATAATTCTGGAAGTGTGGAACAGTTGTTTTCTAGATTTAATAAATTTAAGTCTTTGGAGACTTGAGTAAAATATTGAGTAAGATGCTTGACATACATGTGAGGCACTCAATGAGAGGCTGAGGTGACAATCAAAATCAATTCATTATTGATTAGTACCTATTTAAAATTCAGTGGAATCATATTGAGTATCCACTGAGGTCAGTCAGTATGGTGGTGACTAAGATGCAAAGATAGAAATATCTTAGTCTGATTGTGGTAATGGATGATCAGAAGAAAATTTGCATATAATACTCTGCTGTGAAATAGATATGTAAAGGAGGCTACGGGTATCATGAATGTAGAGACCATGGGAAATTCCTAGAAGAGTCCAGGTTTGAACTGAGTCTATGGAAAAAGGGCGAGGGAGTTAAAAAAGAAATGATAACAATATTTCATTTGTAATCATACAGAGATGAATTAAATAAGAGTCCAGTTTATTAAAAGAGCGAACATAAACAATTAGATTTCAGCAGAGGTGTCGTATTTGGATAAGGCCTTGGGCATTACGTTGTTTCAGTATTTTTCTAAGGTTTATGAGAAGCAAGAAAGGATCACCATGAGGTTTCCCCTCTAGAAGGAGTTTTCTGGGAGCAGCATGGAGAAAAGAATGGAGGATCATACTGGTACTGATAAACCATTGCCCTGGTTTTCTACTTTATACATGAGAAATAATCATAAGTGCAATATTTCAAACAAACCCATTTATTATTTCATAATTTTTCAGGGGAAAAATCTGCATGAGTTTAACAGGTTAACTATTCAGCATCCCACAAGATCAAAAGCGAGGATTGGCTAGGATTTAGCTTTACATGGAAGCTCTGATAATACATCAAAGTTGAGTCACTCGGAGAAACATCACCAGAGAGTTAACACCAGAGGGGAGGAACATGTATGTATTCATCAGGTTTCTGAATTTTGAGGCAAAATATCTGACACCTGTAGCTTAAAGAAGTAGAAGTTCATTTTGGCTCTTTGTTTGAAAGGTTTCAGTCCTTGTGAGAGGGGCCTGGTGGAAGAAAGCTGCTCATTTCATGTTTTCCAGGAAACGGAGCCCAGGGGAAGAACATCAATGAGCAATATTTCATGTACACTATGCTCTGGGGATCCACTGTTGCCAACCAGGCCCATCTCCTAAAAATACTTTAGTCTGTGAACATTGGTGACTCGTTCATTGATGAGTACAGGCCTTTGTACTCCATTCACCTATCCAGGAGCTTCTTTATCCAGTCAAACTATTAGGATTAAGTGAGGCAGCCACAGAGATGAGACTCCTGATACAAAAACCAGACAGCGACCTCACAAGAAAATAAAAAGCCTAAGACATTGTGGCTTATGAATATTAATACAGAAATTCATAACAAAATATAGGAAAACCAAATTCAGAAACATATTAAAAAAATTAGTACCCCAACAGTGGAATGCAAGGCAATTTATTACCCCTAAGTCAATTAATCAGTTGATGCTTCAAAGATAATAAATGAAAAATATTCACATGATAATCTTGGTTGGCACAAAAACACATTAAAACATTTCATATCATTGTATGATAAAAGAAAACCACTCAAATAATTAATAATCAAAGGGAACTTCTTTAACCTGAGAAAAGCAATCCATGAACAAACCACAAATAACATACTTAATTGTAGAACAGTGGCTATTTTCTTTCTAAAATCAGATGACATCATTTCATATATAAAAAAATTAAAACATATACTAAAATTCCATTAGAAACAATAGGTGTACTAGCAAGAGTCCAGGATACAAGATCAATATATGGAACTCAATTATTTGCATATACATGCAATTAACAGTCTGAAAATGAAATTCAGACAATTTCATGTGCAATGCCATCCAAAAGAATAAAATACTTACAAATAAGCTGAATAAAAGAAGTATAAAACTTATGCTCTGAAAAGTATAAAAAATTGTGGAAAGAAATTAAATGAGTTCCAAATAAATATAAAATATCTAGTGTTCATCAATGGAGAAAGTTTATATTGTGAAGACAGCAATATTCTTCTCATTGACTGACAAGAGTCATATGATAAAATACTGAAAAATGTGCAAAGGTAATGGTTGTACAACTTGGAAAAGTATGTAAAATCCTTGAATTGTTCAATTTATATGGGAGAACTGTACAGCATGGCATCACATCCAAATGAAGATGTTAATAAAAGAAAAAAGTTAAAAGAAAAAGGGAGGAATGTAACACTGCTTCCCACGAATATTCAGTTCTTACATTTAAAATAACACCAAATTACTTTTTAAATAAGCTTCAAAGTAGCAAGACAGCCATAATTTCATCCAACTATTCTTGTTCATACAATATCCTGCTGCCATCTTGCCTGCTTTTCTGATATCCTATGTATAATTGTTATAGTAATCATATGTTTATGAGATACAGCATAATGTGACCGGTCAATTTTTCACTACAATACATAATGGTCATGTCAGGTACCTAGATTTTTAATCTCCATAAATCTTTCTTAGGAATTGTAACATGTAAATATTATACATATTTTTGAGGGTCAGTGTGATATTTCAATACACAGATACCATATGTATTTGATCCAATCAAGACAATTAACGTTTCATTCCTTTATCAGTATGTCATGTTTGGATACACCGAACTCCTCTTGTCTAAATTTTGTCCAAATTTATAGCAAGTAATTTTGTTTTAAGCAACCTCCAGGTAATCACCCTAAGGAAAAGTTTTCCAAATTTAACATATGACTGGGTAAAACAGCCTCTTTCTTTTCTACTTGGTTACCTTGTACAGACACAGCTTAATATCCAATTAGACTGCTTATCTTTTAAAATGCTTACCAAATGCTCTCTCATAAATGATTCTAGTATCGAAGTCACGTTTAGTAATTTAAAGTGATGATTAAGCCCATCCTTATCTTCACTCCTGGAAATTCTTGTTGTACATTCTGTCCCAATCTTCGTGTTTTCAAAGCTCTCACATCTTAGTACCAAAATCTTACTCTGAACATAAAGTTTTCTCTCAAAAGCTCTCTACTTTCTAGGACTCCAATTCCCCCTAACAATATTGTTCTATTTTTATCTGCCAACTTGTTCGTTTGCTTATTTATTAATCTTAAGGCTCATTTCTTTAAAAGCTAAAGAAGAGCTCACGCACTTGCTTTTGTAGGTTTCACTCATGTTCACCATTGCTGTCTTTAATACTGAGCTGATGGTCTATGTTTGATCTTTTTCTCCAGGAAAGGACTTTAAAAGCATCCTTTGTGTTGAATTCAGCTTGTTTTGAAAAAAAGAAAATGAATTCATGGGGAGACCATTCTTTCCTGTTCAATTTTTTTTATAATTATAAAACCTTATTTCCATCATACTGTTTTGGAAACTGTGATTCTCCCAAAAACTTCCTGAGAAATTGCTGCCTTTTTTTTTGCCCAGAGTTTGAGTTTTGTCAGAGTAGGTCGCCATGCAGGTACCACTCCTCTCATCTCTGGCTGTATAGGGGTAATATTATATGTCAGTTACTTAAGGAATGTTATGTGCCAGTTTTGCTCACCAGTTTGATAAATGAAATTAATCAGTGAATAACAGGCCAGTTTTGTACCCCATTGTTCAGGAGGATCTTGAGGAGTTATTGACATAATTTTTCCAGTCTTACCTGGTTGCAAAACGGTAGAATGAAAACTGAATTCAGCATCTAACTCGAGAGCTTGTGTGCTTGCTCACATTACACACACTGCCTCTCCTCTATGACCTTGTCTCTGTCTCTTCCTCCAGGGTGGCCAAGAGGTTCTATGGTTTATTTCCATGTAATTTGCTAGACGCACACTGGATAAAGTACATTCTTTTGTTACTATCTGTTTCCTCTCCATCATTCTTCTTACTTTATCTCATTCCAAGGAATGTAGGTTAGATTTAGAGTTAGGAAGCCTTGGTGTCTATGTAGCTTACACCATCTGCTCTGTGGAAGGGTAAGCGAAATACCATGAGAACTACCATTCTGAGTAAAGGGGCAGACAGTACAAAGGTCCTGATGTACACTCACTAGGAAAGAGAACAGAGTAAGAGAACAGCTACCAAGCTGGAGTGAAAGAAGATGATGAAGGGAGGTGCCTTATGTGAAAGGGTTTGTCACATTATCTTTAAGCTTTTGAGAATGATCAAGTCATATCTGAATTTTAGAAAAATAATTTTGGCTTTCTTTAGTTTTAAAGGAAAGATAAAAAAAAGTAAGCAGAAGTGTGGCTAAATGACATTTGTTTTATTTATTTGCTAGCAAAAATATATCATTGAAAACATTGGAATATTATATTTTAAATATTTTAAATAGTTACATATTAAGCTAATAATAAAGAACATTGTTATGATGGAAGATAGAAGACAATTGTAGTTCTAGATCAGGAAGACTTAAAGAAGGCTTAGTTAGTAATAGCACTGCAAAGAAAGTAGAAAGAGAAGAGAGGAGAAAAGATGGGAAGGAGGGAAGGTAAAAAGAAGGAGAAAAAAAAAGAAATAAGAGAAATGATGGGAGGTAGATTAGGGAACAGGAATCAGAAAAGATTCCAAGCCTTTTGATGGGGGATATTGACAGATAATGACCCACTGACAAGACTCCAGATACACAGGCATACAGAAAGGATCAGACACAGAGAAACCAATCATTTAAAATGTATTCGTGTTGAAGCTGCATTGCCAAATGAAGAAGTAAAATATTCAGATCCCAGAATATAGGATTAAAGATAAAAGCTATCATTTGCCTCAGATAGAATCCAGATTTTAGACCGTAGCTGAGGATATAGGAGTGAACATAGGAGCCAGACTTGGCGGTGCATACTTTAATCCCAGCACTCAGGAGGCTGAAGCATTAGAATTGCTGCCAGTTAGAGGCTGGCTTGGGCTATGCAGTAAGATTCTGTCACATAACAAAACAAAACAAAACAAAACAAAACAGCAAAATAACACAAAACAAGAGGTTAAGTAAAAAAATATGACTTTTAGGCGATGAGAAAAAGACATCCATTCATTTTAGAATATTTAATGAAAATATAATGTCTTTCTCAATGACTGTGTCATTTGCCCAGTGGTGGGACTGAAGACCTCCTAGCTGCTCTGTAAATCAGCCACCATCTCTTGTCTCACGAGTACCTTAGCACTTGGCTCTACCTTCTTGCCTGTGGGCTAATCCAGGTTGGACCGGCAAGTGTTCCTGCACCGTTGGGTTGTTTGTTCTGTATTACTAATCCCTGACCTTTCAGATGTGACATTTTCCCCCAGTTTGACTAGAATAAAGCATACTTCCATATTTTTTCCTCTTAATTGCTTTTCTGTGTATTTGCCCATTTTCCACAGTAGAAAAGCCTGCTCCATTTTCGCCATGTTAGTGCTAGCTAGACGAATATTACCAGATTCCTGGGAAGGATTACCTAGTTGATTCTCTCTGCTTGCAGTTTGAGTTTTGTTAGTGGAATCAGAAGACTGATAATGTAACAAGCAACTTGATCCATCGCATTGTATTACTAACAAGAATAGCAAAACTGAAAATAAAACATCCATGCTCTTAATCTTCCTCTTAGCCCTTCCGAGTATAACAAGCATAAATTAGGTAAGTGAACCTGGCATGTCCTTGAGAGGCTTTCCTGACCTTGTTACTGAGCATTAAGTTTCTGGACCACTGCGGCTACATTGATCTCACTGCTTCAACTTGCTTTTTATTTACTGTAAGTGATGCACAACTGCCAGATTATTAGTTTGTTCCATTCTTTAATTGTTCTGTAATGCTACTGTTACTATGCTCTTTGTAATAACTCCCTAATTCTTTCATGTGTGCACAGCATTTTTAACAATGAATATAAAGTCTTCTTTGGGGACAAAGCATGTTTTATGCTTCTGAAAGCTGCTGTTTTTGACATAATGCCGGAAAGAAGGAAGGTAGTCAATAAAACCTTTTGATTTATCAAATGATGTACAGATGCTTTATTACCAATGTTATAAAATCCTGGAAGGTAAAATAAAAATATTAATGATGCCTTTGTCTGTTACATACGAATGCTGTGGGGATCAAAGCAGGTGTGAGATGGGAAATAATTCAAATGGTACACCACTATTGCACAGATATATTAGATTAGTAAGAGAAAATCAGGTGAAATTGTTATTTACTTTATAGCATGCTTTCTTGCTTCCTGGTATGGATTTTCAGTTTAAAAAAACAAGAAAAAATTAAAGCAACGAAATTAGAAATATATACTGAACAGTTTGTATCTAACTGGATGATTTTAGAGGTTTGCTACTGTTCTTCTTTAACTTGAATCTCAAAGACAGCCCCCACCCCCCACACCGGTTAGGAAATCCTTATGCAAGTTACAGGAGAGAAAAAGGACTGTTGTTTTGTTTGAAACCTTTTAGCTTTCATTTTACGGTGTTAGTTTTTGATTTTCTTATTCATTTTGCATTACCTACAAAGAAATCAGGTTTTCTTTCAGTGGTTAAATGTGTCTTCTTTGTCGCCATTAATGAAGACCAATGCTCCTCTCAATCAAAGAAAATGTTTGCAGGTGTGCACACCTTGAGTCGAGGTGTTTCAGAGAACATCCTGCTGTTCCACCTGATAACGCCTATCTTTGTGCCACTCTGGACCAGGTATCTGTGATAGAAAAGAGTAGAGTGAGCCAATGTGGGAAAGAAGGAAAGATGATGCCTGCTTCTGATTGTGGTTTGGAGGCGTTGCACAGTACCCAGAAGGTGCCCACTTCTGGAGCCAAGCACTGAGATTAACAATGGAATGAGCACAACTTTTAGCTTTCATTTTACAGTTTTAGTTCTTTGGACAGTTAATAAATTGTTAGGACAGATATTCACTGAGTTATTTGGGCCTTTGTCCTCAAGAAATTGAACTGTTATGAGTTGCCTTTGCCGAAGAATACTGTGAAATATTACAGAGACACTGGGGAGCAAGAAAAATTAGAAACGTCTGTCTTCATGTCATAAAATGTTTGACAGCCAAGTAATCTACAACTGCTTAATTTTGACTGTTAAGTCCTTGACACTCATGTGAATTGTTTGAGAGACAAGTTTTGGTAAAATCTATCTAAATTAAATACAAGATCTTAAATGTTTCCTCATGGAACACCTGTGCAGGGGCTTTGATACATGAGCTTCACATTTTGGATTAAGAAAATCACTGTAACGCTGTTGGTCTTTATCTTCTCCCACCTATGAAGTTAGAGTACAATATTAGAGTAGGAAGATGTGATATTTTTAGTCCCTTTCAAGTATAGCTTTCTTCGGTGTTAAACATTTCTAAGTGGAGATCCCTGGGTAAATAGATGTCAGTGCTTAATATATTTGATATAGGCTGTTGTGCTTTATGTGTAGATGTCTCTCCAAAGCTTCGTGCATTCATAGGTGAGGCTTTGGAGAGGTGATTCATCATGGAGGCATGATATTCATCAGCGAATTGTTCCATTGATGAATTTGTAGCTAACGAGATGTTAGGAAGTAGAGCCTGGTTGGAGGTGGGTCACTAATCATGTGGCCTGGAAGGGTCTGTCTCCCTCCCTTCTCTGTTTCCTGCTGTCATGCTATAGACTGCTTCTCCTCTGCCATACGCCTAGGCCATGCCACCCTGCCCTGGAGCCAGCTGACTGTAGAGTGAAACCTCTAGAAACTGTGAGCCCAAATCAACATTTCTCCTTTAAAGCTGTGGGAATGTAACTAAGACACAGGCATATTTGCATGTGGTGGAGCAGGCAGCTCTTTACATTTCCACCTCTTGCTTGCATCTTGGAGTTGCAAGAAAGGAATTGTTGAAGAAAATCACTGCATAGTTCATAGAAATGTACTTAGATCTCTGTTCTATTTCTCCAAATACCCTGAAATATAAGCCATGTATATAAAGAAAAAGTTCAAAGCTATTTTACTTTGATTCTTATATGCAAAATCCCACATTCCTTTTTTTTTTTCAGGGAGTTAGAAAATGTAGCTGAAATGTGCATGGGGACAGAGTTAGCTCTCTAGATATTTGTAGTGATATAAATGTCCCTGAAGTGACTTTTTAACATTGCAGTAGCCATTTCTATGCATGAATAAACTCTTAATTATATTTTTAATAATACCGTTATCATTTTTCCAGTGTTATTTAAAGCAATATTGAAAGATTTCTCAATAGGTTAAAATAAAAACAAATTTTTAAATGTCTGTCTCGGTGTGCTATGCATTTTTTCACATCCAACATCACCTTCCCTCTTTTATGCTTTGAACAGTCCTCTTGCCTGTGTGTACTGTATTAATATCTGTCACTTACTCCTCCCTTTTATCATTTTTATCTCCATCGTCTTGGTTCCTCTGTGGGATGAACTTTAAATTATTTTTCTCTTTTATTTGGCTCAGTCTGAGGCTTCTCTCTGATGTTTTCCTCATAGTACTCTTATAATCTGCAATGTATTTATTGTTCTTTGCAGAATCCTTCTTGTTGCCATGTTCATTTATTTTCTGGTAGTCTTTATTTGATCTTTGACTTTATATGTTTTTCAATTTTAATCCTCTTTTATGCAAATTTTATTCTTTAAAAATTTGGCTCCTGTAGTGTTCCTCATCTGATCTTCCTTTGGCAATTTTATTAAAGTTTTCTCTCATGATTTTCGTTTTTTCTTGATGTCTCTGAAATAAGATCTTCCCATATTGCGTTACTGTTTCCAAGGTTCTACTGCTCTTTTCCATCTCTCTTTCTCAAATTGATAGTTCCAGATAACTCATTCTCTAAAGGCTCATCCTTTTTCCTCATGCCCATTCTTGATTTGGAATTGGTCCCCTCTAAGATGATTCACCGCCCGGAATTACTCTCTTATTGCCCTAGTTACTTTTCTCTCATTGTTGAGACAAAGTACATGATGCCCCAAACTAAGGAAGTTTATTTAGCTCACAGTTTGCAAAGGTTTTAGTGCATAGTCAGTTGGTTCCAAGGCCAAGTAATATGGCACAAGGACAATGCTTCAAGGTGGAGAAGACAGCAAAAGTAAGAAGAGCAAAAAGAGGGAGAGCAAGCCTCTTTTCCTCTCTTATATTGTAAGCAGGCGACCTCCCTCCAGGGCGGTGCAGCACTCACACCATCTCCATGCCCTCCTCTTGCACAGGCCGAGCGCATGTTTTCAAAGTCAGAAGACCCTGGTCCCTTGCTCTGTCCCTTAGTTAAACTTCTAAACTTCTGAAGTTGACACAATGTATCAAAAATTAACTTAGTGATTTTAAAGAGAATCAAACTGTTCCCTCTCAACACCTAAAAGTTTATGATAACTAGGTTCTCAGAGACAATAACTTGAAGAGCAGGACTGAAAGTCACCTATGTGGGTTGAGGGAAGGTTTCCACTCATTCTGTTGCATTGTTTCCTACATCAAGTATATTGTATACATGTTATGGTCATCTATATAGACCCAGAAGACTATCATTGCTTGCTGGGTTCCTTTTATCTGTTGTTTTCTCTCTATTGGAAATTAAAATCTATAAATTTGATTGTTGCATAGGGCCAATACTTAAAATGAAAACATTCTTTCCTCTGATATCTACCTGAACTATCTTGAAATAGGAAAAATATCTGTGGAAATAGACACCATCCTGTTGCATTCAGATATTTTCTATCAATATTTCTAAGATTTGAATATTTCCTCTCAGTGGGGTAGAATAAATATGTAGTCAATTCTTTGTGACTTATAATCAGATGATCCCCAAATAATCCATTATTATTTATCAGTGGTTTTTCTGTGAGTATACTTCAAGTTAAGCATTGCTTGCCAAGTATTAGATTAGTACACTGTTCTCTAGGATCAGGAGTCCAACAAAGAGTATGGCTTTTGGGTCCTGAGATCCTGGAATCCAATCTAGCTACCGCCAGCTACTAGTGTTGGATAGGAATACAGGAAATCTTTGCTGCTGGCCATAAGGAGGCGCTGCTGAGTCTGATCTCAAGAAGCAAGATAGGCAGAGCATTCTGTTATTGCATGTGATAACCTAAGATCCTGTTCAGCTACCAACCTTCAGCTATTGTGAAACACCCGTCCTCACCCTCTGTGTTAGGTTTTCTCATCCATAAGATGAACTGGTTGCATTCAGTGAAATGTAAAATTTTTTTCAGCTCCTTCCTTGCAGTGCTTCAAATACCACCATTAAATATTAATTTCTTTTGGTTTCTAAGGCTTTTAGATTTTCAAGGATACCATTAAAATGAGTACCTTAAGGCAGGAATGACATTTTAGTGTTTTTATCAAATATACCTGAGAAAGTTTTGACTGATACTCTTCAGAGGTAAGTCAGTTGGGAATAAGACATGGGTGATCAGGCAGGAAAAAGGCATTACTCACATAAACACAAAGGGATGTCAAACAAGTCAGTAATGGGTCCCTGAAAATGCCAAGTATCAGCTTATTTTCTTACAGTTTTTTAATTCCTGGACAACACCCAGACAGGAGTCATTACGGCGTCCAGCTTTCACTGGAAACATCTGAAGTTTAAGGACATGAAGTGAAAGATGGGAAGCGAAGTGACCAGGGAACCCGAGATTGTAAGAAGTCTCGTCCATTCCTGTGTTGCTACAGCTCCTAGAGGCATATTGCTTGTTTGTCATTATTTACAGTGTTTCTGGGAGTAAATCTGTGCTGCGGAGATGAAGTAGTTCACATGGATTATTACATTCAACCCATGTAAGTAGATTTTTTTACAGTTTTCAAAGTAAGGTCTTGAACCTTATATGTTCAGTAGTCTAACAGCTTGAGGCTCTGTGTCTAGGACAGATGCAGGTGGTATGTATGTCTACATGGAGAATGCATTCTGAAATTGATGACAAAAGTCTTTGGTGACAGTACGTTATTGACAAAAACCAAAAAGCTTTTTTCCCTTTCTTCTGTATTATTTTCCATCCCTTTACTCTTTTTTTTGATAATGTAATAGTTTAGAAATTGAGTGTTAATCCTCTTCTTACATATAATAGTAGACAAAATGATTCATCCCTTTTCTCATCCTAATTTTTTATCAGCAAATTATATTTTGTTGGTCTCTTTCAATTCAGATTTCCCCAACGTTTAATATGAAAGTCAGATTAAGAGAGAATGTTCATTTGGGATTATATAGTTTAAAATTTTAAAGAGGCATTTTTTTCAAGTGTCGTATGTCACATTCAAATCCCTTAAGTACTTGTTATTCACAAAATAAGCCATCACTAAAGCTACATGTTATAGTTTGTGTCCTTTCTATATCACTAGATTGTATTGGACAAATCACAGCACTTGTCTAAGACTTATTGTCTATAATCAACCAAAGAGAAGCTAGGTGATAGTCTAAGATTTCCTCCAAGGGCCAGGAACACAGCTTAGAGGCATAGCACCTACCTAGCTAGTGCGAGGTCTTGAGTTCAATTCAAAATAGCTTTCCTTCAGGTTCAAAATGAAATGTCTTTTTATCAAGACAAAACTTCGGTTAATTTACTTAAAATATTCAGTGCCCATAATATTCCAAATCCCATGTAAGACATTGTGAATGCAGTCATTAATTAGCCCTTGTGTCAGGAAGCCAAGTCTGCTGGTGTGTTCACTGTAGTAGAAGAATCTCTCTCTGTGTCCCTCTGCGATGTTACCAGTTTCTAACGTACATTTCCCGGTGCCTCACTGTCCACCCCACACCGGCATGTGGCTCCGTTCTTCTTCCCCACCTCCAGCAGTGCAGGAGTCTGTCCAGCGCTCGGG
Source organism: Dolichotis patagonum (assembly GCA_004027295.1). NCBI lineage: Eukaryota > Metazoa > Chordata > Mammalia > Rodentia > Caviidae > Dolichotis > Dolichotis patagonum. The sequence goes on along the minus strand of PVJX010011290.1, from coordinate 4,438 downwards.
CTTGTTTAACTTCCTTTTCTACATAGCTATAGGGAGACTGAATTACGGACTGAGTAGATATCACTTAAAGGAACATTTTTCTCGAGTTTCATTTTGATTGCTCTAATAGATATAATAATAATAGAAGTTTTAAGTTGGGAGATAGTAAAGTAGGAGAAAGATAAGATAACATAAAACAGTGATGCGTGAATGTGCTAGAGTGATAGATTTGTCCACTCAAAGTGTTCAGGACACGTTGGTTTATTCTCAGTCCATCGTGCTTGTGAGCCCTTTGACAAATTGGGCCAAGGCTGCCAGCAGCAGAGGAATATATTAGTAACTTGATATTTCTACAGTTTATCATTCATTCATGGACCATTTCTCTTCTTAGCGTCCATGACTCCTGTTGCCCTGGCTCTCCCACCTCACCCACCACTCCTTGGTGGTCTCCCGTGGATCCTGCTCTTCTAAGACACTCTCATGGCTTAGGATATGCTGATGATCCTAGATGTAGCTCAGTGTTACCTTTCCAAATTTCAGATGCATTTATCAAGTGCCTAATTCACATCACTACCAGGATGTGTAGCAGGCATCTCATATTAATATAGCAACATTCAACTTGTGGTTCTCTCTTATCCCTGACCTTCACTTATCATTTCCAACTCAGTTATGAATCTTCAATCTAATTAATTAAATACAATCTACAAGTCGTCTTTCTTCTTCTTTATTTTTTCATCTCACCCAGCATATAAAATCTATCTGCAAATATCAGGGCTCTAGCCTTAAAAAGTACATTCAGGGTACAATATATCCCTACCTCCACTTGTTCTGCCCTAGTCGAAACACTCTCATCTCGATCATGGCCTAAGACAATAACCCCATAAATGGTCATCTAGTTTTGCTTTTGCAGATGCTATTTTTCTCTTTACAGACTAAGTGGGCTCTTAAAACTAAACCACCAGAGCCGAGGGTCAAGCTGAGTGCTAGAGTTTATTTTTAGCATTTTTTGAGGTTCCAGGTCTGATTTGCATATGTGTATATATTATATATTTATTATATATTATATATTATTTATATATCATATATCATATATCATATATCATATATCATATATCATATATCATATATCATATATCATATATCATATATCATATCATATATCATATATGTATATGTGTATACAGACATGCATATATATACATACATTATATATATATATAGATAGATAGATATAAATATATATGGCATAATATATGTAATTTATCAGCTCTTGGTCAGAACTCCTCAACCTTTTTCTGCCTTTCTTGGAAGGACATATGAATTTCTTACCTTGGTCTTTAACCCGTGTGTGATCTTGACCCTCAATACCACCTCAACATCTTCCCTTCTCGCTGCCTGGCTTGCTCCCCTCTGACTTCACTGGGGTTTTTTTGTTTGTTTGTTTTTAGTAGTTCTTCCTTCTCTTTGTCATCTCACTGCAGTTTTGTGCTTCAATCTGGTGAGGCATCAGTCCTTAGCTCTTCATTCAAACACTAATCTGGGTGTTCACTGAAGATGTTATTCCCTAGACATAGTTAACACCTCCCATCAGTTGACCTTTGGGGGATTAGCCTTGACAGTGTGTGTGGACTGCTCCAGTCAGTTGAAAGGCCTTAGAAGTAGAGCCCAAGAAAAGAAAATTCTACCTGTAAACTGCAGAAGTTGGCTGGCCTGAGTTTCCTGATGGTCTGCCCTGTGCATTCGCATTGCAGACCTACCCTTGTAGGTCTGCAATTGTGTAGGCCAGGTCATTAGTACAATTAATCTCTCTCTCTCTCTCTCTCTCTCTCTCCTTCTCTCTTCCCTTCATGATGGTTCTAACTAATTGATAGAACCCTGTGGGATTCTCCAATCACTTCATTCATCTCTTAAAGCATTTGCTTTAATCCTTCTTCTGCCTGAAATACTCTTCTAGGTGAATCCATTCCACATTTCCTTCCACTTTTCAGGCCTTTGATCTGTTGCCAGCTCCTTAGAAAGCCTCCCCTCATCTCTTCCCAACGTGACACAGATGGTTGTGTGCCTTTCATATTTTGCCCAACTCACTGCCTTATTTTTATACTATTTCTTATTGTTTAAAACTTTGAATTAATTTACTAAGTTGGCCCTTGTGTCACCTCTTCAGCTTGTCTGCTCCACACAAGAGTTACCTGTCATGTCGCCCTGGCATTCCTGCACCTCGGACAGTGCCAGGAACCAGATTGCAGGGCATATATTTGCTAGATGGTGAGGGGTGGGGCACTGTGTGAAGACACTGGAGTGATGAGGGTGTTCCTCAGGGACAAAATCGCTGACAGAGGAAAATTAACACTAAAATGGCATCTCTTTTTCACCAAATTTCTGATCTTAGTATTTTCTGTCTCCTAAAAATGAGAAAGAGACATTCTGTATACTATACTTTCTCAGGTTATTCTATATTTGCCACTCTTTTTGATTCAGCAAAACTTGCACAGAGCCTTGCATGTGTTACAAATGCTGGCAGAAACCAAACATAACGGATCACAAGGGGAAGCATCTCAGAGGAAGTGACTTTGGGCTAAGATGTGATTAAGACAGTCAAAGATCAGGGGAAATTGAACCAGGTGGAGAAAACTATCTGCACAAGGCATAGAAATGAGAAAAGCCATCCTGTTTGGAGAAGTGAAAGATCAGATTTTCTGGAGTGTAGACATTAAGACTCTATGGGGTGACAAAGATGAAAGAGGAAGAATAAAGACTTGTGTGGATTAGTAATGTCTCACATTTTGTTTATAGAAAATGAGAAGTGGGTGAAAGTGCTAAATAGAGGCCAAATGCACCGGAGCTGTAATTCAGGAAGACACTCCAGCAGAAGAGATGAGATGACGGCGTGACAGCGAGCTTTTATGGTACCAGCTGACTTTCCCTCAATCGGATCCTTCGAGGTGCCATAGAACAATTTGTCCCACACGTTTGAAACTAAGTAATGAAACAATAGCAAGTAAATAAGTAATGCAACAATAGCAGGTAAAACCCATCCAACACAATCACCAGAAAGGAATAAGTCAGACGGATTTTATTCAGCTCAATTTATCACCAATATATATATACATATATCTATATGTATTTATATAAAATGTGGATTCAAATGCTTGGCTTCAAATCCGAATATTTCTTGTGTTGGCAGAACTCTTCAACTCTGAACTGTACTGCCTATCATGTATAGATGAGGCTCATAAGAATACCTTCACAGGCCAATTGTGTAACATTACTGTTAGGTAAATTACCTAATAAAGCATTAAAATCCAATTACATGAGCCACAGTTATCTTCACCTGTGACTCTGTATGGTATTCGTCATCAAATAATCATCTCATTCTTGTAGGTTCTTGCTGTGCATTGGTGGAGTTTTTTAGTGGTTTCACACCATGTATCTAAGGTGTTCCGATAACAGTGGATCCAAGAAGGGAATCAGGTACAAGACAAAAGAAGTTTACAAAGTCACCCATTACCACAAAACATTGAACATATAGATCTTACAGAAAGGATGTGACTGTCACAGCGAACCCAGAAAGACAAAATTCTGGCTATGAGTGTATGGGAGTCATTCATGGTACTGTTATTTTGGTGAGAATATTAAAGAAAGTAAATCCAAACCAAGTTAAAGGGGCTTAGATCCTTGGGGATTACTCTTCAACAAATGCCTAAGAGTCTTTGGCAATGGTCTTAACAAAGGAAACTCTGGACAAACTAACAAAAGATTCCTCAATAAGGATGCATACTGAGCTGGACTCATTGCTTTTGTAACTATGTGTGAATGGCTATCAATTTCAAACTAAGAATGTAGTGATATTTCCTAGAACAAAGAGTCTTTAAGAGTGCACAGAAGCAAGCAACAAAAATACTAACAAAAAAAATGTTACTTCCTTCAACACTGCAATTGTCCAACTCGCTGAGTATGGCATTATTCAGTTCTGAAAATGTCTTCTCAACTATGTGGTATCATCTGGTGAAGAATTCCCCAAGGAGGAGGGGCTACAGAACCACATAAGAGAACGAGAATGTGCGCCAGTGTGGAGGTGGTAGCCATACAAGTGCATATACGGATAAAAAGCAGTCATACCACACATTAGAGATTCGTATAATATAAATTGAGAATATTTTTCAAACAAAATCCACTTCTTTTAGGTGTTAAATATACAGCTAGATGTTTGGTTTTCTTGTTTCCTTTGTTAGTTTTACAGTGCTAACCTAGAGGCTTGAGCATGCTAAACAAGGGCTTTAGAACCCAGCCTCCCTTTATGTTTCAGTATGTACCTAGTACAGTTAAAACTCCAGTGCATAATCAAATAAGATAGCTCTTCCCTTTAAAACCTACTTCCCTGTATCAGAGTTCTTTCTGCAAAAGCTAATTTCTGTCTGCATGTGCAAAATATTATTCCATAAACTTGAGAGAAAGCCCT